>CM062249.1:45622735-45885160 GCA_031216285.1 Syzygium syzygioides | reverse complement strand
ACCCTAAACCCTAAACCCTAAACCCTAAACCCTAAACCCTAAACCCTAAACCCTAAACCCTAAACCCTAAACCCTAAACCCTAAACCCTAAACCCTAAACCCTAAACCCTAAACCCTAAACCCTAAACCCTAAACCCTAAACCCTAAACCCTAAACCCTAAACCCTAAACCCTAAACCCTAAACCCTAAACCCTAAACCCTAAACCCTAAACCCTAAACCCTAAACCCTAAACCCTAAACCCTAAACCCTAAACCCTAAACCCTAAACCCTAAACCCTAAAACCCTAAACCCTAAACCCTAAACCCTAAACCCTAAACCCTAAACCCTAAACCCTAAACCCTAAACCCTAAACCCTAAACCCTAAACCCTAAACCCTAAACCCTAAACCCTAAACCCTAAACCCTAAACCCTAAACCCTAAACCCTAAACCCTAAACCCTAAACCCTAAACCCTAAACCCTAAACCCTAAACCCTAAACCCTAAACCCTAAACCCTAAACCCTAAACCCTAAACCCTAAACCCTAAACCCTAAACCCTAAACCCTAAACCCTAAACCCTAAACCCTAAACCCTAAACCCTAAACCCTAAACCCTAAACCCTAAACCCTAAACCCTAAACCCTAAACCCTAAACCCTAAACCCTAAACCCTAAACCCTAAACCCTAAACCCTAAACCCTAAACCCTAAACCCTAAACCCTAAACCCTAAACCCTAAACCCTAAACCCTAAACCCTAAACCCTAAACCCTAAACCCTAAACCCTAAACCCTAAACCCTAAACCCTAAACCCTAAACCCTAAACCCTAAACCCTAAACCCTAAACCCTAAACCCTAAACCCTAAACCCTAAACCCTAAACCCTAAACCCTAAACCCTAAACCCTAAACCCTAAACCCTAAACCCTAAACCCTAAACCCTAAACCCTAAACCCTAAACCCTAAACCCTAAACCCTAAACCCTAAACCCTAAACCCTAAACCCTAAACCCTAAACCCTAAACCCTAAACCCTAAACCCTAAACCCTAAACCCTAAACCCTAAACCCTAAACCCTAAACCCTAAACCCTAAACCCTAAACCCTAAACCCTAAACCCTAAACCCTAAACCCTAAACCCTAAACCCTAAACCCTAAACCCTAAACCCTAAACCCTAAACCCTAAACCCTAAACCCTAAACCCTAAACCCTAAACCCTAAACCCTAAACCCTAAACCCTAAACCCTAAACCCTAAACCCTAAACCCTAAACCCTAAACCCTAAACCCTAAACCCTAAACCCTAAACCCTAAACCCTAAACCCTAAACCCTAAACCCTAAACCCTAAACCCTAAACCCTAAACCCTAAACCCTAAACCCTAAACCCTAAACCCTAAACCCTAAACCCTAAACCCTAAACCCTAAACCCTAAACCCTAAACCCTAAACCCTAAACCCTAAACCCTAAACCCTAAACCCTAAACCCTAAACCCTAAACCCTAAACCCTAAACCCTAAACCCTAAACCCTAAACCCTAAACCCTAAACCCTAAACCCTAAACCCTAAACCCTAAACCCTAAACCCTAAACCCTAAACCCTAAACCCTAAACCCTAAACCCTAAACCCTAAACCCTAAACCCTAAACCCTAAACCCTAAACCCTAAACCCTAAACCCTAAACCCTAAACCCTAAACCCTAAACCCTAAACCCTAAACCCTAAACCCTAAACCCTAAACCCTAAACCCTAAACCCTAAACCCTAAACCCTAAACCCTAAACCCTAAACCCTAAACCCTAAACCCTAAACCCTAAACCCTAAACCCTAAACCCTAAACCCTAAACCCTAAACCCTAAACCCTAAACCCTAAACCCTAAACCCTAAACCCTAAACCCTAAACCCTAAACCCTAAACCCTAAACCCTAAACCCTAAACCCTAAACCCTAAACCCTAAACCCTAAACCCTAAACCCTAAACCCTAAACCCTAAACCCTAAACCCTAAACCCTAAACCCTAAACCCTAAACCCTAAACCCTAAACCCTAAACCCTAAACCCTAAACCCTAAACCCTAAACCCTAAACCCTAAACCCTAAACCCTAAACCCTAAACCCTAAACCCTAAACCCTAAACCCTAAACCCTAAACCCTAAACCCTAAACCCTAAACCCTAAACCCTAAACCCTAAACCCTAAACCCTAAACCCTAAACCCTAAACCCTAAACCCTAAACCCTAAACCCTAAACCCTAAACCCTAAACCCTAAACCCTAAACCCTAAACCCTAAACCCTAAACCCTAAACCCTAAACCCTAAACCCTAAACCCTAAACCCTAAACCCTAAACCCTAAACCCTAAACCCTAAACCCTAAACCCTAAACCCTAAACCCTAAACCCTAAACCCTAAACCCTAAACCCTAAACCCTAAACCCTAAACCCTAAACCCTAAACCCTAAACCCTAAACCCTAAACCCTAAACCCTAAACCCTAAACCCTAAACCCTAAACCCTAAACCCTAAACCCTAAACCCTAAACCCTAAACCCTAAACCCTAAACCCTAAACCCTAAACCCTAAACCCTAAACCCTAAACCCTAAACCCTAAACCCTAAACCCTAAACCCTAAACCCTAAACCCTAAACCCTAAACCCTAAACCCTAAACCCTAAACCCTAAACCCTAAACCCTAAACCCTAAACCCTAAACCCTAAACCCTAAACCCTAAACCCTAAACCCTAAACCCTAAACCCTAAACCCTAAACCCTAAACCCTAAACCCTAAACCCTAAACCCTAAACCCTAAACCCTAAACCCTAAACCCTAAACCCTAAACCCTAAACCCTAAACCCTAAACCCTAAACCCTAAACCCTAAACCCTAAACCCTAAACCCTAAACCCTAAACCCTAAACCCTAAACCCTAAACCCTAAACCCTAAACCCTAAACCCTAAACCCTAAACCCTAAACCCTAAACCCTAAACCCTAAACCCTAAACCCTAAACCCTAAACCCTAAACCCTAAACCCTAAACCCTAAACCCTAAACCCTAAACCCTAAACCCTAAACCCTAAACCCTAAACCCTAAACCCTAAACCCTAAACCCTAAACCCTAAACCCTAAACCCTAAACCCTAAACCCTAAACCCTAAACCCTAAACCCTAAACCCTAAACCCTAAACCCTAAACCCTAAACCCTAAACCCTAAACCCTAAACCCTAAACCCTAAACCCTAAACCCTAAACCCTAAACCCTAAACCCTAAACCCTAAACCCTAAACCCTAAACCCTAAACCCTAAACCCTAAACCCTAAACCCTAAACCCTAAACCCTAAACCCTAAACCCTAAACCCTAAACCCTAAACCCTAAACCCTAAACCCTAAACCCTAAACCCTAAACCCTAAACCCTAAACCCTAAACCCTAAACCCTAAACCCTAAACCCTAAACCCTAAACCCTAAACCCTAAACCCTAAACCCTAAACCCTAAACCCTAAACCCTAAACCCTAAACCCTAAACCCTAAACCCTAAACCCTAAACCCTAAACCCTAAACCCTAAACCCTAAACCCTAAACCCTAAACCCTAAACCCTAAACCCTAAACCCTAAACCCTAAACCCTAAACCCTAAACCCTAAACCCTAAACCCTAAACCCTAAACCCTAAACCCTAAACCCTAAACCCTAAACCCTAAACCCTAAACCCTAAACCCTAAACCCTAAACCCTAAACCCTAAACCCTAAACCCTAAACCCTAAACCCTAAACCCTAAACCCTAAACCCTAAACCCTAAACCCTAAACCCTAAACCCTAAACCCTAAACCCTAAACCCTAAACCCTAAACCCTAAACCCTAAACCCTAAACCCTAAACCCTAAACCCTAAACCCTAAACCCTAAACCCTAAACCCTAAACCCTAAACCCTAAACCCTAAACCCTAAACCCTAAACCCTAAACCCTAAACCCTAAACCCTAAACCCTAAACCCTAAACCCTAAACCCTAAACCCTAAACCCTAAACCCTAAACCCTAAACCCTAAACCCTAAACCCTAAACCCTAAACCCTAAACCCTAAACCCTAAACCCTAAACCCTAAACCCTAAACCCTAAACCCTAAACCCTAAACCCTAAACCCTAAACCCTAAACCCTAAACCCTAAACCCTAAACCCTAAACCCTAAACCCTAAACCCTAAACCCTAAACCCTAAACCCTAAACCCTAAACCCTAAACCCTAAACCCTAAACCCTAAACCCTAAACCCTAAACCCTAAACCCTAAACCCTAAACCCTAAACCCTAAACCCTAAACCCTAAACCCTAAACCCTAAACCCTAAACCCTAAACCCTAAACCCTAAACCCTAAACCCTAAACCCTAAACCCTAAACCCTAAACCCTAAACCCTAAACCCTAAACCCTAAACCCTAAACCCTAAACCCTAAACCCTAAACCCTAAACCCTAAACCCTAAACCCTAAACCCTAAACCCTAAACCCTAAACCCTAAACCCTAAACCCTAAACCCTAAACCCTAAACCCTAAACCCTAAACCCTAAACCCTAAACCCTAAACCCTAAACCCTAAACCCTAAACCCTAAACCCTAAACCCTAAACCCTAAACCCTAAACCCTAAACCCTAAACCCTAAACCCTAAACCCTAAACCCTAAACCCTAAACCCTAAACCCTAAACCCTAAACCCTAAACCCTAAACCCTAAACCCTAAACCCTAAACCCTAAACCCTAAACCCTAAACCCTAAAACCCTAAACCCTAAACCCTAAACCCTAAACCCTAAACCCTAAACCCTAAACCCTAAACCCTAAACCCTAAACCCTAAACCCTAAACCCTAAACCCTAAACCCTAAACCCTAAACCCTAAACCCTAAACCCTAAACCCTAAACCCTAAACCCTAAACCCTAAACCCTAAACCCTAAACCCTAAACCCTAAACCCTAAACCCTAAACCCTAAACCCTAAACCCTAAACCCTAAACCCTAAACCCTAAACCCTAAACCCTAAACCCTAAACCCTAAACCCTAAACCCTAAACCCTAAACCCTAAACCCTAAACCCTAAACCCTAAACCCTAAACCCTAAACCCTAAACCCTAAACCCTAAACCCTAAACCCTAAACCCTAAACCCTAAACCCTAAACCCTAAACCCTAAACCCTAAACCCTAAACCCTAAACCCTAAACCCTAAACCCTAAACCCTAAACCCTAAACCCTAAACCCTAAACCCTAAACCCTAAACCCTAAACCCTAAACCCTAAACCCTAAACCCTAAACCCTAAACCCTAAACCCTAAACCCTAAACCCTAAACCCTAAACCCTAAACCCTAAACCCTAAACCCTAAACCCTAAACCCTAAACCCTAAACCCTAAACCCTAAACCCTAAACCCTAAACCCTAAACCCTAAACCCTAAACCCTAAACCCTAAACCCTAAACCCTAAACCCTAAACCCTAAACCCTAAACCCTAAACCCTAAACCCTAAACCCTAAACCCTAAACCCTAAACCCTAAACCCTAAACCCTAAACCCTAAACCCTAAACCCTAAACCCTAAACCCTAAACCCTAAACCCTAAACCCTAAACCCTAAACCCTAAACCCTAAACCCTAAACCCTAAACCCTAAACCCTAAACCCTAAACCCTAAACCCTAAACCCTAAACCCTAAACCCTAAACCCTAAACCCTAAACCCTAAACCCTAAACCCTAAACCCTAAACCCTAAACCCTAAACCCTAAACCCTAAACCCTAAACCCTAAACCCTAAACCCTAAACCCTAAACCCTAAACCCTAAACCCTAAACCCTAAACCCTAAACCCTAAACCCTAAACCCTAAACCCTAAACCCTAAACCCTAAACCCTAAACCCTAAACCCTAAACCCTAAACCCTAAACCCTAAACCCTAAACCCTAAACCCTAAACCCTAAACCCTAAACCCTAAACCCTAAACCCTAAACCCTAAACCCTAAACCCTAAACCCTAAACCCTAAACCCTAAACCCTAAACCCTAAACCCTAAACCCTAAACCCTAAACCCTAAACCCTAAACCCTAAACCCTAAACCCTAAACCCTAAACCCTAAACCCTAAACCCTAAACCCTAAACCCTAAACCCTAAACCCTAAACCCTAAACCCTAAACCCTAAACCCTAAACCCTAAACCCTAAACCCTAAACCCTAAACCCTAAACCCTAAACCCTAAACCCTAAACCCTAAACCCTAAACCCTAAACCCTAAACCCTAAACCCTAAACCCTAAACCCTAAACCCTAAACCCTAAACCCTAAACCCTAAACCCTAAACCCTAAACCCTAAACCCTAAACCCTAAACCCTAAACCCTAAACCCTAAACCCTAAACCCTAAACCCTAAACCCTAAACCCTAAACCCTAAACCCTAAACCCTAAACCCTAAACCCTAAACCCTAAACCCTAAACCCTAAACCCTAAACCCTAAACCCTAAACCCTAAACCCTAAACCCTAAACCCTAAACCCTAAACCCTAAACCCTAAACCCTAAACCCTAAACCCTAAACCCTAAACCCTAAACCCTAAACCCTAAACCCTAAACCCTAAACCCTAAACCCTAAACCCTAAACCCTAAACCCTAAACCCTAAACCCTAAACCCTAAACCCTAAACCCTAAACCCTAAACCCTAAACCCTAAACCCTAAACCCTAAACCCTAAACCCTAAACCCTAAACCCTAAACCCTAAACCCTAAACCCTAAACCCTAAACCCTAAACCCTAAACCCTAAACCCTAAACCCTAAACCCTAAACCCTAAACCCTAAACCCTAAACCCTAAACCCTAAACCCTAAACCCTAAACCCTAAACCCTAAACCCTAAACCCTAAACCCTAAACCCTAAACCCTAAACCCTAAACCCTAAACCCTAAACCCTAAACCCTAAACCCTAAACCCTAAACCCTAAACCCTAAACCCTAAACCCTAAACCCTAAACCCTAAACCCTAAACCCTAAACCCTAAAACCCTAAACCCTAAACCCTAAACCCTAAACCCTAAACCCTAAACCCTAAACCCTAAACCCTAAACCCTAAACCCTAAACCCTAAACCCTAAACCCTAAACCCTAAACCCTAAACCCTAAACCCTAAACCCTAAACCCTAAACCCTAAACCCTAAACCCTAAACCCTAAACCCTAAACCCTAAACCCTAAACCCTAAACCCTAAACCCTAAACCCTAAACCCTAAACCCTAAACCCTAAACCCTAAACCCTAAACCCTAAACCCTAAACCCTAAACCCTAAACCCTAAACCCTAAACCCTAAACCCTAAACCCTAAACCCTAAACCCTAAACCCTAAACCCTAAACCCTAAACCCTAAACCCTAAACCCTAAACCCTAAACCCTAAACCCTAAACCCTAAACCCTAAACCCTAAACCCTAAACCCTAAACCCTAAACCCTAAACCCTAAACCCTAAACCCTAAACCCTAAACCCTAAACCCTAAACCCTAAACCCTAAACCCTAAACCCTAAACCCTAAACCCTAAACCCTAAACCCTAAACCCTAAACCCTAAACCCTAAACCCTAAACCCTAAACCCTAAACCCTAAACCCTAAACCCTAAACCCTAAACCCTAAACCCTAAACCCTAAACCCTAAACCCTAAACCCTAAACCCTAAACCCTAAACCCTAAACCCTAAACCCTAAACCCTAAACCCTAAACCCTAAACCCTAAACCCTAAACCCTAAACCCTAAACCCTAAACCCTAAACCCTAAACCCTAAACCCTAAACCCTAAACCCTAAACCCTAAACCCTAAACCCTAAACCCTAAACCCTAAACCCTAAACCCTAAACCCTAAACCCTAAACCCTAAACCCTAAACCCTAAACCCTAAACCCTAAACCCTAAACCCTAAACCCTAAACCCTAAACCCTAAACCCTAAACCCTAAACCCTAAACCCTAAACCCTAAACCCTAAACCCTAAACCCTAAACCCTAAACCCTAAACCCTAAACCCTAAACCCTAAACCCTAAAACCCTAAACCCTAAACCCTAAACCCTAAACCCTAAACCCTAAAACCCTAAACCCTAAACCCTAAACCCTAAAACCCTAAACCCTAAACCCTAAACCCTAAACCCTAAACCCTAAACCCTAAACCCTAAAACCCTAAACCCTAAACCCTAAACCCTAAAACCCTAAACCCTAAACCCTAAACCCTAAAAACCCTAAACCCTAAACCCTAAACCCTAAAAACCCTAAACCCTAAACCCTAAACCCTAAAACCCTAAACCCTAAACCCTAAACCCTAAACCCTAAACCCTAAACCCTAAACCCTAAACCCTAAACCCTAAACCCTAAACCCTAAACCCTAAACCCTAAACCCTAAACCCTAAACCCTAAACCCTAAACCCTAAACCCTAAACCCTAAACCCTAAACCCTAAACCCTAAACCCTAAACCCTAAACCCTAAACCCTAAACCCTAAACCCTAAACCCTAAACCCTAAACCCTAAACCCTAAACCCTAAACCCTAAACCCTAAACCCTAAACCCTAAACCCTAAACCCTAAACCCTAAACCCTAAACCCTAAACCCTAAACCCTAAACCCTAAACCCTAAACCCTAAACCCTAAACCCTAAACCCTAAACCCTAAACCCTAAACCCTAAACCCTAAACCCTAAACCCTAAACCCTAAACCCTAAACCCTAAACCCTAAACCCTAAACCCTAAACCCTAAACCCTAAACCCTAAACCCTAAACCCTAAACCCTAAACCCTAAACCCTAAACCCTAAACCCTAAACCCTAAACCCTAAACCCTAAACCCTAAACCCTAAACCCTAAACCCTAAACCCTAAACCCTAAACCCTAAACCCTAAACCCTAAACCCTAAACCCTAAACCCTAAACCCTAAACCCTAAACCCTAAACCCTAAACCCTAAACCCTAAACCCTAAACCCTAAACCCTAAACCCTAAACCCTAAACCCTAAACCCTAAACCCTAAACCCTAAACCCTAAACCCTAAACCCTAAACCCTAAACCCTAAACCCTAAACCCTAAAACCCTAAACCCTAAAACCCTAAACCCTAAACCCTAAAACCCTAAACCCTAAAACCCTAAACCCTAAACCCTAAACCCTAAACCCTAAACCCTAAACCCTAAACCCTAAACCCTAAACCCTAAACCCTAAACCCTAAACCCTAAACCCTAAACCCTAAACCCTAAACCCTAAAACCCTAAACCCTAAACCCTAAACCCTAAACCCTAAACCCTAAACCCTAAACCCTAAACCCTAAACCCTAAACCCTAAACCCTAAACCCTAAACCCTAAACCCTAAACCCTAAACCCTAAACCCTAAACCCTAAACCCTAAACCCTAAACCCTAAACCCTAAACCCTAAACCCTAAACCCTAAACCCTAAACCCTAAACCCTAAACCCTAAACCCTAAACCCTAAACCCTAAACCCTAAACCCTAAACCCTAAACCCTAAACCCTAAACCCTAAACCCTAAACCCTAAACCCTAAACCCTAAACCCTAAACCCTAAACCCTAAACCCTAAACCCTAAACCCTAAACCCTAAACCCTAAACCCTAAACCCTAAACCCTAAACCCTAAACCCTAAACCCTAAACCCTAAACCCTAAACCCTAAACCCTAAACCCTAAACCCTAAACCCTAAACCCTAAACCCTAAACCCTAAACCCTAAACCCTAAACCCTAAACCCTAAACCCTAAACCCTAAACCCTAAACCCTAAACCCTAAACCCTAAACCCTAAACCCTAAACCCTAAACCCTAAACCCTAAACCCTAAACCCTAAACCCTAAACCCTAAACCCTAAACCCTAAACCCTAAACCCTAAACCCTAAACCCTAAACCCTAAACCCTAAACCCTAAACCCTAAACCCTAAACCCTAAACCCTAAACCCTAAACCCTAAACCCTAAACCCTAAACCCTAAACCCTAAACCCTAAACCCTAAACCCTAAACCCTAAACCCTAAACCCTAAACCCTAAACCCTAAACCCTAAACCCTAAACCCTAAACCCTAAACCCTAAACCCTAAACCCTAAACCCTAAACCCTAAACCCTAAACCCTAAACCCTAAACCCTAAACCCTAAACCCTAAACCCTAAACCCTAAACCCTAAACCCTAAACCCTAAACCCTAAACCCTAAACCCTAAACCCTAAACCCTAAACCCTAAACCCTAAACCCTAAACCCTAAACCCTAAACCCTAAACCCTAAACCCTAAACCCTAAACCCTAAACCCTAAACCCTAAACCCTAAACCCTAAACCCTAAACCCTAAACCCTAAACCCTAAACCCTAAACCCTAAACCCTAAACCCTAAACCCTAAACCCTAAACCCTAAACCCTAAACCCTAAACCCTAAACCCTAAACCCTAAACCCTAAACCCTAAACCCTAAACCCTAAACCCTAAACCCTAAACCCTAAACCCTAAACCCTAAACCCTAAACCCTAAACCCTAAACCCTAAACCCTAAACCCTAAACCCTAAACCCTAAACCCTAAACCCTAAACCCTAAACCCTAAACCCTAAACCCTAAACCCTAAACCCTAAACCCTAAACCCTAAACCCTAAACCCTAAACCCTAAACCCTAAACCCTAAACCCTAAACCCTAAACCCTAAACCCTAAACCCTAAACCCTAAACCCTAAACCCTAAACCCTAAACCCTAAACCCTAAACCCTAAACCCTAAACCCTAAACCCTAAACCCTAAACCCTAAACCCTAAACCCTAAACCCTAAACCCTAAACCCTAAACCCTAAACCCTAAACCCTAAACCCTAAACCCTAAACCCTAAACCCTAAACCCTAAACCCTAAACCCTAAACCCTAAACCCTAAACCCTAAACCCTAAACCCTAAACCCTAAACCCTAAACCCTAAACCCTAAACCCTAAACCCTAAACCCTAAACCCTAAACCCTAAACCCTAAACCCTAAACCCTAAACCCTAAACCCTAAACCCTAAACCCTAAACCCTAAACCCTAAACCCTAAACCCTAAACCCTAAACCCTAAACCCTAAACCCTAAACCCTAAACCCTAAACCCTAAACCCTAAACCCTAAACCCTAAACCCTAAACCCTAAACCCTAAACCCTAAACCCTAAACCCTAAACCCTAAACCCTAAACCCTAAACCCTAAACCCTAAACCCTAAACCCTAAACCCTAAACCCTAAACCCTAAACCCTAAACCCTAAACCCTAAACCCTAAACCCTAAACCCTAAACCCTAAACCCTAAACCCTAAACCCTAAACCCTAAACCCTAAACCCTAAACCCTAAACCCTAAACCCTAAACCCTAAACCCTAAACCCTAAACCCTAAACCCTAAACCCTAAACCCTAAACCCTAAACCCTAAACCCTAAACCCTAAACCCTAAACCCTAAACCCTAAACCCTAAACCCTAAACCCTAAACCCTAAACCCTAAACCCTAAACCCTAAACCCTAAACCCTAAACCCTAAACCCTAAACCCTAAACCCTAAACCCTAAACCCTAAACCCTAAACCCTAAACCCTAAACCCTAAACCCTAAACCCTAAACCCTAAACCCTAAACCCTAAACCCTAAACCCTAAACCCTAAACCCTAAACCCTAAACCCTAAACCCTAAACCCTAAACCCTAAACCCTAAACCCTAAACCCTAAACCCTAAACCCTAAACCCTAAACCCTAAACCCTAAACCCTTAAACCCTTAAACCCTTAAACCCTAAACCCTAAACCCTAAACCCTAAACCCTAAACCCTAAACCCTAAACCCTAAACCCTAAAACCCTAAACCCTAAAACCCTAAACCCTAAACCCTAAACCCTAAACCCTAAACCCTAAACCCTAAACCCTAAACCCTAAACCCTAAAACCCTAAACCCTAAACCCTAAAACCCTAAACCCTAAACCCTAAACCCTCAACCCTAAAACCCTAAACCCTCAACCCTCAACCCTAAACCCTCAACCCTCAACCCAAAACCCCGAAATCCGAAACTTCAAACCCCGAAACCCGAAACTTCAAACCCCGAAACCCGAAACTTCAAACCCCGAAACCTTAAGCCCCAAAACCCTAGTCCCCAAATCCCCAAACCTAAAAATCCTAACCCCAAACCCTCAACCCGAAACCTTGAACCCCAAACCCTGAACCCCTAACCCCGAATCGCGAAACCCCTTACCCTAGACCTTACACCCTAGACCCCCAACCCCATGCCCCGAAATGTGAAACGCCAGACCTCGGACCCCAAAACCCCAAATCCCAAACCCGAAACCCTATTTTATGAAAATAGTATAATTTTTTTTAAACAAATTAAAACTACATGGGCTTAATTTGAACAAGCATGAATGTATAGTGACCAAAAATTTAATTTATGTACGATTTTCGAGAGGATTATTTTGGTGATCTCTTAGTTGTCCTCTCTTCAATTACATAGCTAATAGCACCGCCCAACATTTGTGATTCCCGAGCATCATGTCGACCAAATTACATTATGCATGGAATCAATGCAAATGCGCCAATGTAATCAACTAGTATCGTATTGCCAACTTTCAAAAGTATCGAGTTTTTCTTTCTTCTTTTTCTTATGCCAATCAAAAAGATTTTACCATTCGAATCGAGTGTTAAGTAGAATTCCCTATAAAAGAAAAGAATACAAATCTGCGACAACAAGTTGTCTATCTATTTTAAAGTCCAAAAGCCAAAAGCCCTTGTGAAGGAGTCGAAGCGATTGAATTCCCTTGTCTATCTATTTTCGATTCTCTCTATAATTCTTGTTTTCCCATACAGATATTCAATCTTGAAACGGAAAAGTTTCGTCGCTCCATTTTAATGTTAAGGGGCTCGTCGGCTGGATTTTCTGGATCGGCCCACGAAGAAGAAGAAGAAGAAGCAAAGGCCCAGCATTTGGGGAACTTGATGAGATCGCGAGTCGACTCGCGATTCCAACGAGTTTAGCGAGTTCGACTTGTCATCCTGAAGCGATTTCACCGAACTTTCAATCCCAGAACAAGGAACGTGGCTTATGGATTTGAACGTTGCCAAACCCCAAAGGTAATTTTTGTCTCCCTCTCCCTCTCTCTCTCTCTCTCTCAGTATAGTTTTGCTTCTTGTGCAGCGAACGTTCCCTTCCGCTTTCTTCTTCTTCTTCATTGGTCGTCCTCCAATTACTTCTTGTTCTTCCCATTCTTATTCGTATTGTGGCGCACCCATATTCTCAGTTTTTCTTGGATTTTGAGGACACCCCCACCCCCACCCCCACCCCCACCCCCATCTAGCAGTAAGTAATTCGTATGACTCAGTGGGATTACGAAGACGGTATGCACTCTAGCTTGTATGGGTTCATACAATTGATTCCTCTTGAATTTTTCCCTTTTATAGGTCTGGGGTTAGATCACTACCCCGTGTCACGAAAGAGACCATGATTTTCCAATCGCGGACCCAAACTGCTCGGACCTCGAGAAATTTCTCTTTTTTTGCTTTCTAATGAAACAGCACAGTTGGTACATTTCATGAATCTTCTTAAGTAACGGTTGATAACATTAGAATCCATGAAAACCCACGCCATCACGATTCCACGCCACCTGCTTGATGAAATTCCAGAAAGCATCTGCTTTGCAATGGTCTTCTTAAATTTTACATTTTTCTGTTTATACTGATACCATATACTCTTAACTCTCTGAATTAAGAGTTGAGGTTTTGTAATATCTCTGGTATTGGCAAAACTAGTGTCACGCCGAGCATTGAAGTATGTTAACTAGCTGAAGTATGTTTAATGCAACATACATTCGTCTCTCCACTATGACAGTATGAACAGACAAGTTTCCCCTTGGCCGTCCTCTTCCCTCCACTATTTCCCGTCATTCAATATCTAATTTTTTCAGACCACTCAAAACCTGGGTCGCTAGTATTCCTGTGTATGCTGGAAAACATTAGTTTTTTAAAACTTTTGATTGCAGTGAAATCAGATCTTTAGCTTTAGCTGGTTGAGTTGTCTTCTCTTTGGCAGCAGATACCTGAAGTCAGAGGCAGGCAGTCATTCAGCTAAATCGCGACTGTCATATTGACGTTTTCTCCTTGTACTAATTGTACAAGGAAGTGCAGCCCATCAAAGTGTTCCGTCCTCCTAAGATACTATGCCTCTTCTTGTACTCATAAGATGGAGGACATTGTAGTATCCTCTTACTAGCCTCGTCATTGTCATGGTCGACTGAGTTTACAATTTCGTAAGCCGAGTAAGTTCCCCTGCCTCATCATTATCATGGCCATCTAATTCTGCAAATAGATAAGCCAAATAAATTCCCCACAGGAAGTCTTTAGTAGTTACCTTACCTATGTAATTCCTGTTCCTAATATAGGAGTATTTTTTTCTTGAATGTGGTACTCTCTAGTTGTTTCTTGAACCTTGGCTATAAAATTTTGTGTTTGTCAAATAGCTTATTACAAATTGCATGTTACAGCCGATATTATTCAATTTTGAACATTTCTTTCCAGCTCTAACCTTGCCAATATCTGGTGCATTCTTTCCTAGAGGCCATTCGTCCTTCTTCTCTTCAACAGTTTGTCAAGCAAAACAAGGGGATAGTGCCTTTAGTGGCGAAAACATTACACTAGATCAGCAAATTTTAGAGCAGGAGCTCCAAATTGCCATTGAAGAAAACTATCCAAAAGCTGCAAAGATCGGGATGCACTTCGCAGTATTCAAGAGGATAGCAAAGCATCCATGCTAGCGGCAAATGCTGAATTTTACAGATCATTTAAAAATGGAGATTTATCTGCGATGCAAGCTATTTGGTCAAAAGGCGATCCGTAACCCTAGACCCGTAACCCCTAAACCTGTAACCCTAAACCCGTAACCCTTAAACCCGTAACCCTAAACCCATAACCCTTAAACCCCAAACCCCTAAACCCCAAAGCCCTAAACCCTAAACGCTTTAAAATCATTCATTTTTTGTGAAAAAAAGACCCCTGATATTATTTTTTTTATTAAACTTTCTTGTTATCATTTAAAACTCCTTACAATTAGATCTTAAAGTAATTCATCGCACCTACATAATTAGAGGCCTATCCTAAATCTTAAAGTAATTCATCGCACCTACATAATTAGAGGCCTATCCTAAAGAAAGACGTACAGTGAATGTAGGCAGATTTCAGACTCAAGTAAAAGTATTTTGTTATTTACAAATCAAAAAAAAAAAGTTTAACGTAAAATTAGGACTGAACCTAAAATTGAGAGATTTTTATGGAACAATAAAAATTTAGAATAAAATTGTGACCGACCTTAAAGTTGAGTATTTTTCAAGATATTTAGCCAAAAATCCCGCTATAACCTTTTTGCGCTCTCTCTCTCTGAATAAAAATCCTTGCCGAGCAAAGGGAGAAAAAAAATAAGAAACGGCATTATTATTACTGCAACTACTCCTACTAAAGTGTCATTTGCATGTCATAACAAGCATGTCTCTTTAGATGGTTTTTCTTCACTCATTAGTATCGTTGTTAGAATTAGCATTACAATTTTGTGTCCACACACTTATTAAATATCACTGTTCTTTTTATCCATTTTGCTATGCATTACCTTCTTTTTTTGTCGAAGCTACATATAAAACCTCACTTTGGTCACAAAAGATAATATACCGCTTGTCAAAGATCTAAAAGAATGTACAAATTTCTTTTTTAACTTTTTTTTTGCTCGTAAAAGACAAAATTCCCTGAACACTGGTTTTCAATTTGTAGCAAGAAGATTTTTCAACAACCCTAGTTGTTTAATGTGAGACTGCTCAATTTTTTTTTCCTGCTGAAAGAAAAATCTTTTGATTTAGTTTTTTGGTCGGAAAAAAAAACCCTTCGATTTAGAAGCCTAAAAAAAATGGCGTTATTATTGGGTCTATTGTAAATATCCGCAATATTTAGGTGGGCCGTCGTCCTCCTCCTCCTTGTCCGCCCTACACTCAGAGCACCCCCCTTGTTGCTCCGGCTTCTGGATGTCGCAATTCCCACTTGTTCATTCCAAGTTGCCGGTTCAAGCGTCCTCCTTGAAACCAGCACCAACAACCACCATCCGCCGTCCTTCTAGTTCGGCCCACCCCTCGCTGCTTCTGCTGTAGCCGCTCGCTGGTGTCACTCCTTGTCCCCACGATTTCAGCGCAGCTGCTCGCGGTGTTGTTATCACTTCATTGGTGACCCCGATTTGAGTTGAATCGGCACCAAGCCCTGCCCTTGTCTTTGACACCTCAAGTTGGCCACACTTCACCGACCCCCATTGTTGTCGAGGTAAAACCTCGTTTTAATTTCTCCAAGTTCACTAGAAATTGATCCTGTCCGTTATACTGGTGATCCACCACGTTGGTTCCATGCCTTAATTGGATGTTTGAGTGTCTTTCTGAAACGAAATGTTGATTCTTGAATTTGTTGCATCATACATGCTCATAGTAAAAGTTTGGATGGCAGAAATGCAAGGAATGTGGACCTTTTCATTGAAGGCAAGCTCGATCAGAAGAGCAGATGTGAAACACATCTGTTTAGCAAATGCCCGACTTGTGTTTTCACGCTTCCCATCTAACACACAAATGGAAGAATATGGATATGATAGCACAATGATTGCTGATATTCAGAAAGCAAAAGGTAAATGTGCAGCTGGCTCCTGGCTTTCGTGCGTTGCAGATGACACCGCATATGATGTTGCGAAGTTGGTATGTGTCCCACAGTATGTTGTGCTTTTTTTATTGCTATGACTGGCATTATTATCGAGTATCAATAATGTGGACCAAATTTGTCACATCCTTGTAGATGTCACATCATAATGCTGTGGCCTTGGTCGTGAAGTCCAGAGAACTGAAGTCTATTGCAGGAACCATAACCAAGACAGGTAAAAGTTTTCTGTTCTTCCACATGTATGAATTTGTATGACATGAGTGTTGGTCGTCAATAGGAAAAGTGCCACTCATTTTTTCCTTTTGATGGAGCATAGTTTTCAGAGATCACTCTACATGAGGAAGTATGGATTCCAGTGAACAACTAATAAAAACGCAGCAGTGTGTTTTATTGTTCTATCTTTATGTTAATTTAGCGAGTGAGCAAACATGTGATTGGTGCTGTACAATCTCTCAAGTGTTCAACAAAATCTCAATGGAAGCTCTTCAGAGATTTTATTTTAATTCACGTGATACTTCTGATTCTTTCATCTGCATTCAACAGTTAGGATTCTTTGATGATTTGCTATTTGTTTTTAACCATCATGATAGAATGAGGTGTCTATAGACGTGTGGTGATTGTATGGATTAGCGGTCTCTTAGTTTGGACATTGTAGGGAATTCCTTTTGATCCTTATACTTGGCACATTACAGCCTTTCGGCCACTAAGCTTGGCGCATCCTTAAGTTTTATTTATGTTAAGGCGTGACAAGTTGTCTCTATTGTGCGGCAACTTATTCAAGATTAGGAGATTCTTTTGAAACTGCCAATATTCGCACTACATGTTTTGGTAATTCTAAATCAAACATTTGTATCGGGAATAATCATAAACAAAAAATAACCTTTTTTTTCGAACTTGAGACAAACATTGCACAGTGCTAGTGCATTGAACTTAGCTAAATAATCAGCTGAGCTAGCTCCTCTCTCAGTTCATCAATACGCTCTATATACTTAGCATGAATTTGGGACACCATGATGGGGTCTCCTAGAACTGATCTAGCGTAACAATTCTGTACTTGTAATAGTATGATCTCTTATTGTTGTGTCTTCTTGTCTAATCCATGTCTGATTGTCAACATTTATGTGCCTTCTCAGGGTCAATGCTTAGTGGTGGCTTTGTCAATGCCAGTTTGTGTCCAAAGTGCCCTAAATTTACTTATTCCACCAGAGGTTTTTGCATTCTTGTCAATGATGAGTCACTACATACTAGTCCACACATGGATGTGAGAAGGGTTCATTCTGACAAGTTTAACCTTATACATGGCAAAGTTCAACCAATAGACTTTACTAAAGTTGATATTAATGATCTTCCAACTGTTATCATAGTCGGACGACCAAATGTGGGCAAGTCGGCATTGTTCAACCGGTAGGTTTGACTTTACTAGCTCTGTGTCAATCAAAGCAACGAGTATTGTTGTGTTGGCAAGTTTTGACAAATTCTTTCACTATATTAATTGCTTAGGTATTGTGTAGTTTGATTCGGAGGAGGGAGGCTCTTGTGTATAACACTCCGGAGGACCATGTGACAAGAGATATACGAGAAGGTATTGCCAAGTTGAGTGATCTAAGATTTAGAGTGTTGGACTCTGCTGGTTTGGAGATGGCTGCATCTTCTGGCTCAATCCTGGACAGAACTGCAGCGATGATTGCGAAGGTTCTTGCTAGGTCCCAGTTTGCCATCTTTCTGATAGATGCTAGGTGAGCTCTTACTTATAGCTGTCAATTCTGTACTACTCTCTTACGGTCTTTTACGTACAGCAGAGACACTATGAGAAAATTATTAAGGATAGAGGTAAAATCACCTAGAACATGTAATTGCGTCCTTGCGAGTATCTATAGTCATTTACTCCCATAGTTGGTTTCACTTTGTCGGTTTCCTCATGTTTGTAACGCACATGACTTCGTTTGTTAATGGGATTTGTTCTACTTGACAGAGTTGGTTTGCACCCTTTGGATTTGGAAGTTGGGAGGTGGCTGCGGAAACATGCGCCTGGGATGAAACCTATAGTTGTAATGAATAAATCGGAATCACTGGATGATGATAATGGCTCTCTTGTTGTTTTAGCTGCAGAAGCCAGTAGACTGGGGTTTGGCGATCCTATTGCTATATCTGCTGAGACTGGTTTAGGCATGGCAGAACTATATCTAGCTCTTAGGCCTCTCCTTGAGGATTATATGATTGATGTTCTGAATGGTAAGATTTCTTTGCTGTATTCATGAAAACTTACCTTTTTTGTTGAAGGCTATAAGGCTCTCTCTGTGCAAGTCCAAAACCTTATGTACATAATGCAATCGAGTCATAAACCTCTCTCTCTCTCTCTCTCTCTCTCTCTCTCTCTCTCTCGCTAGCCAGTATCAAAGGAGTTCCTCAAATGATATTTCTCCCGATCCCTCATTTGCCTTTCCTTATAATCAATTACTGCACTTCAGCTTCATCTATCTAATAGCTTAAGTTTTCAGATAAGTAGGCCTTAGTTCCGCGATTCACACAAACCTAATTACCTTTTTCTTCTATTTTAGACCGTGACAATGCTTCTAATGAGAAAAGTTGTTCCAAATCCAATGAGGTTGAGGAGTCTAAGTTGCCTCTCCAGCTTGCAATAGTTGGGAGACCTAATGTTGGAAAGTCTACATTGTTGAATACTTTGTTACAAGAAGATCGCGTTCTGGTTGGTCCAGAAGCTGGTCTAACAAGAGATTCAGTTAGGGCTCATTTTCAATTTCAAGGCAGAAATATCTATCTGGTAAGTGGTAAGTGCCGACATTTTAGTCATCACCTTTTGTCAAGGGTTTTTAACGTTGCATAAGTTTGGGACATTATATAGAATGAGCATGGCTATTTGGTTGGTGTGCTGACTTGCTTACTTACCTTATTGTTTTCTTTGAAAATTTCGGAAAGTACTTTTGTTAGCAGAAAGCATTTCTCTCTATATGTCTTTCTCTCTCTTCCCCCTCCCCCCATCTGCATATGTGAATGTGCAATTGAAAAAAATTGCCCCCTTGGTTATTACCTTTTCAAACTGCTTGTCTTGATATGAATTACTCCTGAGTTATTGTACTGCATGTCTCCATCCTTTACGGATCTGCTATACTTCAACCTGATCTACTAGACTGAACCAGTTATACCCGGGTTGGTTCATGTATATCCTTTCAGGCTGAGATTTCTGTTGGGTTGGAAGTTTTCCAGCTCAAATCTTTAGAGGATTTATACCTGCTACAGTGTTTGTTGTACTGTTTGTGCCCTTGTATAGTGATAAATATGTATTTACTGTTCATCGAATGTTCTATCAGATGAATAGTATTAGTGAACTAAAGCTTTTCAGTGTCTTTGCTCGGGATAAATTTCATATATTGGCCTTTCCTCATTGTAAGAACTTCTGTTAACTCTAAATGTGATTATTGTCTCTAGTGTCACTTTTTGACATTTGCTTCTAACATGAACTATCTTCTAGGTCGACACAGCAGGCTGGTTGCAAAGGACAAAGCAAGAAAAGGGACCATCTTCCTTGAGCATCATACAGTCCACAAAGAATCTTATGCGTGCTCATGTGGTAGCTTTAGTCCTTGATGCAGAAGAGGTTTGTTATAAGTTACTTTACTGCGCACTTCATCCTACTGTGACATTATAAGTTCAATTTATGACTACATGAAAATAATATAACAGAGGGATGCTTATCTAATAGCAGAGATTTTAGGTAAGGGGTGATTCGAGCAATTTGTTACTCATTGTAGTTGATGCCTTGATTAATAGATTCGATTGTTGGAACTACTCTGGATGCATTTTTTTCCCCTACCTTGTTAGATTGCTGGAGCACAACGAAGCATGAAACATGCCGAAGTGGTAATAGCCAGACAAGCTGTAGAAGAAGGACGTGGGTTGGTTGTGATTGTCAACAAGATGGATGTCGTTAGAGGGAAGAAGAACTCGATGTTGTATGAAGAGGTGATGAAAGCTGTTCCAGAAGAAATCCAAACTTTGATTCCCCAGGTTTGCCTTTCTTATAAATGTCCCTCCTGTGATACCCCTTTTTCTTCTTAAGCGTCTTATGGGATGGCTCATTATGCTATTTCCAGTTCTTCTTTGTAATAGCCCTTTTCCTCTGTCTGCGGGTGTTGGGATAGAGTTCTATTTGATGAAAAAAAGATATGCTCGTAAATAGATTTGCTGCGTGACTTTGTCCCTTGTTTCTGCCCATCTCTTGGAGCTTGTTCAATCAAATTATGTTGATCCAACATTGCAAACTGAGAACTGTTTCGTACCTAAAAAGTATCTACCATTTTTTATGGAACTATTGGAATGCTTTTATTGTAACTAGAAGAGTCTTTGATGCCGTGCCTACTTTTGGTCATCCTGTCCTGAGGGATTGGTGATTATATAGTCTATTTAATGGACTTTGAACAATGCAATATTAGACATGTCTCTCATTAGTTAGATCATGAGGGCAACACTTGGAGCCATGCCTTTCTTGGGCAGCCTGTTGCCCCTAGTCTCGCGTTCACAAAATTCTGTTGAAAGTTTTTTCTGGAAATTAGATTGATAGTTTGCTACATTTACAAATCTGTGTGTCTATGAACTTATGTGAGCAGTTGGAAAATCAAGAGGTCAATAGGTTAGTTGGTATTTTGGGCATAGATTGCAGTACCAGTAACTCCTGTGTTGGTTTAGGAGATCTGACGTGGCTTTTTAACAGGTGAAGTCTATACCTGTTGTTTTCATATCTGCATTAGAGGGTAGGGGCAGGATGGCTGTCATACACCAGGTCGTTGACACGTATGAGAAATGGTGTCTAAGACTGCCAACAGCTCGTCTTAACCATTGGTTGCATAAGGTTAGGCTTCTATAACGCTTGGTCTTCTCTAGTTCTTCCAACAATTGACTTGTTTATACCACTAGCCAGTGGCCAAGTGCGCGTTGGAGTTTTTGATTGCCCTAATGCAATTTGCAATGACTCTCTCTCTCTCTCTCTCTCTCTCTCTCTCTCTCTCTCTCTCTCTCTCTCTCTCTCTCTAGGTTATAAGCAGGCACTCTTGGAAAAATCAGGCTGCCCAGCCCAAGATCAAGTACTTCACTCAGGTGAAAGCCAGGCCACCCACTTTTGTTGCCTTTGTCAGCGGGAAGACACAGCTCTCAAACACGCACCTCAGGTTTTTAACGAGGTCGTTGGAGGAAGACTTTGAATTAGGTGGAATTCCAATCAGGATCATACAGCGGTCATTTTTAAAAAGAGATGGCTGTAGCTGTAGAATTAGTAGCCAATCGTCAAGCAAAATGGCAGAAAGAATCTCGTCTGATAAGAGGGCAGCTGCTGTTTAGGGAATAACAATTATCTTAGTTTGAGAATGTGTGAATAGCACCTACCTTCTTAATCCCAATAATATTGGGTTTAAGGAGATAATGTAAGCAGGTGCTGGAGTAGAAAGTGAAAAAAAAAATGCTATGTAATCTTACTGGCTGGTGAAGTTGATCTTAGAAGTCAATAGCCATATGTACAGAATTTTGTCAGATATTATGAAAGGAATTTTGTTGGTATATCAGTTAATTTGGCTTTTGAGCAGTTGATAGGACGTTGGCCAATGCCCTGCACTTTTGTTTCAAGTTGCGTCCTAGGGGGCCCAATGCCTCTGATCTGTGTTTATTTCAATCAAAGGGACCCAATACTGTTCCTACTTTGTTCGACAAGTTTGGTTGATAGTTCTTAGCTAATGTACTCGTGATGACTTTCCTGGATCATATCTCTAGATCATGCAGAATTTGATCCATCCTTATAAAAGTCGTCTGCTTGATTGAAATTCATTTTTTAACAATTGACATAATCTATTTTAAATTTTGTGATAGCATTCTTTAAACTGGTTGAGGATAATTTCGCCTTGGTTGTCTTCTAAATAGACCATGTCCAATTGACAGGCATTATTCTTCAGTTTTTAGTGTCAAATACCCAAGTAGAAAATTCCTTAACCAAATATCTCACGGGGATTACAAGAAATATTGGGTCGTTGCTGATTATACTCCAATTGCCAATTCGAATTTGAGAAGTCATGTGTAGGTGGATATTTTGTCTTGTCTATGTGTGCACCCGGTTTTATGTTTCCCTGCGCCCGCGTTTTTGCGATTGAACAGCAGATGTAAGTGGGTAATTCTGTCAGCGTAAGTTATCAGTCTGACGATCGGTTGAGCCTATGATCTCTGTTTGTAACAGAAAATGGCATCAGGCCTCTCATAGTTTTGTAAAGGAAACCGAAAAGGCATAAATCAGTTCAGGAAATATCAAATATTATGAAGATAATAGAACCACAAGTGCTCAAAAAATCTGTAACTCGTTATGCTTTTGCCTTCGGAAGTAAAATTAGTCAGTCTGCATTGTCCTGAGCATTTGCATTAAAGCGGTCAGCATCCTCACCTCTACCACCATCTTCTCCACCATAATTAACCCAAGGCAGGATTGACTCAAATAGGACAGCCAAAGCACTCCTGTCAGCCACATCGCGGACTGCGTGTGCACCGCCAGCTGGATTGGCAACTTGGTCCTGAACATGTACTCCACCTCCCATCCCCGGTTCACCCATAAATTGTTGCATGTTTTCAGGAGAAATTGATGCCATGGAATCAGAAAAATCAGAAACCAAGAGATGACCATACCTGCGTCCCCAAAAGGGAGGAAAAAAGAGTAGAGAAAAGCCACGCTTGTCAATAACTAGCAACAACACAAAAGTCACATGTAACAAAATGCTCAAACTCTGCTAATCAATGAACAAACCATAAATGAGCGGATAACAAAACCCAGACGTTCTATAAAGTATTTGACCTTATCTGCATGCATCTTAGCATTATACTCAAATTAAGTAAGCATTCATCGTCCCATTCAGTGATTGGAATATTATCAAGGCTAAGGATAGAAAAATAATTAGTACAAGGCCAAAATAGAAAGCTTACTCATTTTTGGTAGAGGAAAATGCTTCTTTCCTCACACAAGCCCAGTCCTCTGCGTCACTTCTATTAGTTTCTACTGTTTCAATCACCGGCTCCACAGTGTCCCTTAGCAACTTTTGCAGACCAGGAAATCTCCATATGAGATAATTCCTCTCTATGTATATATTAATAAGGTGATCCAGGGATGGTACTCCCATATGCTCTGATCGAAAGAACCGATGTTTGACTGTTTTTAACCAAAACTGGTCCTTCAGAGGAACCTTTGTTACCAGTTTCTTCAACACTGATGGATGAAGCATAAGCGCCTGCTTCAGAAGATCAACCGATGACGCCTTTGCATCATTATCATGCACATCTTTTTGAAGATCCTCTTGCTCAAGATAGAAGCGGCAGATGGCAAGAGAAAATGAAAAATTTGGAAACAACCATAAAGAGTTGTCGCTTTTATATTTTTCAGAGAAGTCTTCTAACCACGAATATTCTTCTGCCCTCAGGGCAAAGTAGTCAACACAGAACATAGCCCCCATAGGATCTTCTATGTCCAATGAAAGCAGTAGCTTGCAAACTTCTAATGCAGATCGATGACAGCCTCGCCTTTCCAAATTGTTCATGTGTATGAAAAGTGTCTTAAATAGAGGCCGGTTTGTCTCATGGTCGTATTTCAATTGGATATTACCCTGCCATGGAGGAAACAGAGGATGCCACGCGCATTCCAGGGCATATAAGCACTTGCCAATGGCATCTGCTGCCATTTGATGCTCACCAACAATTTTAAAGTATTCAGCGATTGTCAAAAGTGATTCCAAGTGATAAGGATGGTATAACAGAACACTTGCTACGGCATTAAAATCATGAATAGCTTTGGCAGCTTCGAATGCCCTGTGAGCTTGAACATAAGATGATGACTGGACATATCTGTTACACATTTAAATATTTAAGAATGTCAGTGCTTATTGTGCAAAAAAATATAAACAAGCTTAAAGATACAATATACAGCCAAACTGTTGGTAAATTGTCAACTACAAGAAGCATACAGCACATGTTGGCAAATATTCCAGCCATGTCTATGGAACTCCTACCAGTCCATCTAAACATGACTGAAGGAAAGAGTTAATAAGTTGATTCAGTACAACATGCAAAGATCTCCTAAATCAAAGAAGGATATCAAGCATCCTTAATGTGCACATCCACTTTAGTGTCCCCACATATAATTGCTTGTAGAGGATATACAGTGAGCTTGCTTCACCATGTACAGAATCCAAACAGCATTGGTACCATATAATAAGGTGAGATCACATATGGTTCCCACATGCATTGGTACCATACCATCAAGAGACTACTGAACGAATTACAAAATGAGAAACCTCCCTTGTTGAGAACAAATTCAACACGAGGCTTGTCCCACAGGTATTATTCAATGTTATCCACTCAATGAGGTGAATCTCAAAATCATATACCATGAAATTCTGTACCACAAGGTAGGACTTTGGTTCTCACAATCTCATCTGCTAGTATTAACATCGCTGGTGCTCCCACTTAAGTAGTGTACATAATGGCACATTGACGTGAGATTTCAAAAGTCACCCACCACGATAGATGCTACCATCCTAAGGTACTGCCTAACCAAACCAAGATGCTCGAGGGATGAGCCTTGACACTGCTTAGGTCCATGACTCTAAAATCACAGAAACCAAACACTGACCAAAGTCGATGAACGCCTACCCCTAGGAAGATTACTCAAATTTGAAAATTAAGCATAGGCCGCCAATCATTTATCATTGTGATAGATATATTCCCGATTCTATACAGGTATTAAATTCTCAAACTCCCAGGGGCAAAATTGCAGCCTCCAATCATTCAAAGAAGCAGATACTCATTATGAATAGTCTCACAGTCTCCAAAAGAACCATATGCACAGAAAAAACTAGGAAAAACATTACCAAGAAAAACTGAAACATGATCCTTACCTAAGGTGGTTGTGCCCATCGCTTGCTTCCAAAAGTTCCATGGACAAGGATCCATCCCAGTGAGGCCAGTGGTCCAATGGAGTGACAAGTATTGTCTTTCTAGTATTATGGCTTCCACGTCTTCCCCCACGTGCGTGTCTGGAACTGCCAACTTGACTACTTTCAAACGACTTAACAACCTTAGACCCAAAAATTCTTCGCAGCTCCATTTCAGCATTTAGGTACTTTTGATTCACTTGTAATACAGAAACTGCTCGTTCTTTTATATCACTGCAATGATCTCTTCTGTGCTCATTTTCATTTTTTACATCTATCGATAAGTTTTCCAGAATCTGGTCAAAGTCAGCGGATTTTTTAAGTCCATTGTGGTGTGAAGATTCCTTCTTTTCTCTCTTTTTCTTCTTTTTCCTTGGTTTATGGTTGGATGATGAAACCACCTCAAGAGTGCTTCCTAGCAGAGTTTTCTCCTGTTCATCAGTGTTTCCTCTTGATTGGGCATCAACTGCAGCAGATTGAAATTCCTGCGTGTAGAGCACTCTTATTAGACAGATAAAATGTTTGTAAACAGGATGATATTTACAAATACAAAATAGAACTATATCACACTCAGAAAGCACACAATATAGATCAGACCAAACTCAAGCAGGAGTTAAGGATGAATCTCCACAAAATTAAAACATGACTGCAATGAGGAAATAAGTGAAATAGCATGTCCCATACAAACCTATCATCTGTGACTTATCAGACTTCACCTTATAAAGACTCTGCAGGTTGTCTCCAACAACTGTAGCTAAATTGATGATTAGTTACTTAGTCTTCAATCGGTACACATTGAAATGTCTTAGATGCCATTAGTACCTAAATAATACTTTTACCGATACTATTGATAGATGTTGAGAATTCTTCCAGGCAGACAGTAACAGAGGCCGGAGCTGACTGCATATGACCATGATATCCAAATAAAACTGCCCCATAGATGTTTATTGGATCACTTACAATAACTAATTGTGCTTATTAAACTCCTTACATACACGTGGGCACCCATGCAAAATTGGAACTTTGCCATGACATGCAAATTTAAGAAGGAAGAGTCCTTAACCAAGATTGTGGTCATGTGTGAAGATAAATAGCAGAAGAACAAATGGAAGCCTTTTCGACTTCTATGGTGTTTAGATAATCGTAAAGTACACACTAGAATGTACTAAGGCCTAGAACAACATAATACTGAATAAGACAAGACAGTCTTCTGAATACTTGGGTTGTTGATAACAGATGAAGTCATCATGTTGATCCATAAGACTGTCTTTTCTTCTGAATAAGAAAAGACAGTCTTCTGATAAAATTCCCCGATGGAAGCTAAAACTGCCTCACATGCCCCAAAAGATAAGGAACTCACGAAGCACAGCATGGGGACAAAATAAATCTTGGAAATTAGAACATTTAAATTTTGAGTTGTCCCAAATAATGTCTTCCAACCAATCAATTCAAAGTGATTTGAATGCCTAAAAAGTCCTGGCAATCAGCATGTAACCAAACCCATCCAGCTACCTAGCCTGGAAAAGAAGCCATCTAATAACCTCACTAGAATAGAGTGAAATAAAAAAAATAAAAAGGAAAGATGCATGTCTTCTTTGCCTACTCGCTGCCTAACCCAGTTATGAAAGTGAAACACTCAGTTTGCTTTCACATCCTTCTTCTACCTAGGATGCATCTTTTGCTCCCCATCTCTGGATGAATTCCGCAAGCCCAAAATCGCTGCCCACACATTCACTCTAATCTAGCACATCTTCAAAAGCAATTAATTCTCTCTTTATCAAATTTATCTTGAAAACCGAAATAGCATCAAAGCACAGTTAGAATACATCCGAGATGAGAAATTTCGGATCACACTAGTTCTGGAGACGTGAAGGTCAAAGATTCACCAAAACAAGGCCCGACCAATCCAGGGACACTGTCAATTCATCTTTTTTGTCCCAAAATGAATCGACTTTATTCCCCGATTGCGCCGGTGACAAGAAAAATTGCGAGCGGGGTGTGTCCAATTAGACTTCCCGGGTGGCTTTGAAGCTATATGCAATAAGAACAGGGAATTTCCATCGTACGGGAAAAAAGAAAAGAAAAGAAAAGCGAACAGGGAATACGGGGTCGGACCGCTTCGGGGACGTCTTGGTCGTCGCTTTCGTCGTCGCCCTCGTCGCCGAGGAGGTCGAAGGGGTTCTTCTTGGAATGGGGCGCCTGGGAATCACGGTCCTCGTCCTCCGACGACGGCAGGGGCAGGTGCAGCTGCTGCGCTTCTTGTTCTTTCAGGATTTTCTTCAGCAACCTGCCCGACATCCTCTCTCACCTCCACTCCCAAATCCTGCCACCCACAAAACGAAGGTCGACGGAAGCAGAGCCAACCAAGGCGGTCTCTCCAAGCGCAGTATTTGGTTGGTGTCGAAAAATGATACACGATGATGATTCGGACTTGTGAATCGTGATGGATCGGACAAGTAGTATTTCATTATTCATATCATCGCGTCTTTATTTCGGACTCGCGGTGGCGTCCAGGAAAATTCGTTGTATACACAGGTGACAGGTGCAATGAAGCCCACCTAACCTCACCCCCTTAACCCCTGGATTTCACGGCCATTCGCATAACTTAATCATTTAAAGATCAATTACGCTCATGTTTTCTCTTAGGGATAGATCTATCGAAAATCCTAAGTTTGCTGCAAAAGTGAAATTGAGCCCTAAGATTTTTAAAAAGTATAACTGAATCCTACAACTTAACAAATTTGTTCAATTAAGTTACTCAGTTAATTCCATCCAATTTGACTTAACGGCAATTGTTCATGTGTCTTTTTATTATTTATGTAGGACACATTTGACTATTTAAAAGGAATCGGAAGGGGAATTGGAGTTGAGAAAGCATGGATGGAAGCTGCTTAAGAGGAGTCCCTCGTCGTCCGCCCATGTTATTGCCTCTTTCTTTTTTGCAAAAATTAGCTTTTTATTTTTTTTATTCTTAATCCTTTTTCTGTTTTCCTCTCTTTCTTTTTTTTCTTTCCAAATTTTTAAGTTTTTTTCTGACTTGGTGCTTGATGGGTATCAAATTTGACAAGTTTTAGGTTTTGATTTAAGACTTAATTGCACATTTGCAATAAGTTTTAGGACTTTTGGTTCACTTATCTCCTTTTTAAAAGTATGCAAGAATGACTCATTGTCTAGACTTTTTGTCATTGTTTTCTGAATGGTAATTAGAAAATCAACCAAAGACATGTCACTTGTGCTGTTCAGTATATATTCAAGGAAAATAAATTCAGGTTAATTTTATCAAATTTGTCCAGTGAAATATCAATACCCCAAACTTTTTTTTGTATCTCATTAAATAGTTTGGGGCATTGATATTTTATCAAACATATATCAGTGATCTAAAAATACCTTTAGTTACGATTTCGTCCAAAATGGCTATTTAAAATCTTTAGTGGCGTTGCCCACGCATGTTGTAACGTGGATTTTTAACAGCAATTATTAATGAAACTATAAGGAAATGTACTTTTAAATCATTTGGGGTATTGGTGAAATGAAAAAAAAAAGGCTTAGATATTAGTGTCCGATGAATAAATGTTTAGGATTTTTAATAGAGTTTTTCCTTTTCTTTCATGTTGGTGGTAGGCATTTTCCTTTTCTTTTTAATGGGATAATATCACTAACAGTCTCTTTCAAATTTGTTAGAAATTGAAAATTATCCATGAATCTTTTTGTCATTTGAAATATTTCACATACTTTTTAATGACAAATTTTGCTAATACGGACTGTTTTGTAATTGACTCAACCTATTTTTCTTTTCGACGTCCCCATTGGTATTTTGGCAGGAGCAATTTAACTGTTTAACATATCTTTTTAAAAACTGCGTGGTCTGTTTTGAACAAGGAAAGAGGTATATGATTTGGATTTTCGAGCAAAAATATACATATCAACTAATGGCCCTGTACTTTTTTCTTTTAAATGATGAAAAGGAGAAGAATGAATAACAGGGGAGTTATTCACTTTGAAACTTGAAGAACAGAACTCATTAGGTCTAAAACGAAAAATTCCCAGATTTATTGGAGCATAACTGCCAACTGTTCTAAAAGTTTCACATGTTAGATGAAAGCGTGATTTATAATTTAAATATTCTAACAGTAGCAAGTATAAAAAGTTTGCATACCGACATTACATTGATAAAAATGTGGTATCATTTAGTAATTTTGGCAATGCACAAGCACAAGTCATTAAAGAAAAGCATTAGTAAATTATGACAATGGGGATAGCATTGCCTCGATCTGCATTGCCTTAGTACCTCCCTGGCGGTTCTTGAACTCTCTACTTCCTCCAGATCCAAAGGACTCTTTTAAGAGTTGTATTCTTCTAATTGAAGTCAGAAAGCAGATGCACAACCTGCATGTGCTCAACATCATCTCCACTAGGAAATAGCAATCCTCAGAGGATAACATGGTCTACTGGCATGGAAGTCATTAGAAGTGGGAGGATTTGGAAACCTGGCCGTTCTATCTTGCAGTTTCAGCAAGGAAAAGGAGAACCAAGTTGGCAGCGGGGTAAAAAACCCAACTCGTGCCTCATGTTATATGGCAACTTTCAAGTTAACTAAGAGAATCTTATTTGACATCTTTTTAAATCATTTTAATGTTTGGAACATTATATACTATCAGTAGATCATCTTACATGTTGATTTCACACATTATATTTTCATGTATTTAATGCTCTAGTCAGTTAGAAATAATTGCATTCGACCTCAAACACCTCATTTTGATAAAAACTATGGCCCCTAAGTTAGAAGCCTGCAGGATGTTCGAAAATCTCATGTTCCTCCGTTCTACTAACAATCAGAAAAAGGAATAACAAAAATCATGCGGACATCTTGATACCTCTCCAATGGCTAGTAAATAATATTGTCGACAATAACAAGCTCTGCTTTAAATTAAAAAGAAGAAGAAGAAGAAAAAGCCGAAAGGGCAACGCCAAGAAAGTAGTACTACACTTTCGATTCTTTACATCCCGCAGGTAAGAAGGGCTCCCACCATCCGTATTCATACTTTGGATAAGGCGCGACCCAATTCACTGGCTTCTCAAACTCTACTTGGGTGGGATTAGAAGCCAATGCCTCTTCTAGGCTATCTGCCTCATAGCTATCAGCCAACACTCTATCCAGCCTCAACTTCATGAACCTGTCAAGTAATTACAAAAGATAGGCCTTATCATTTGAGGATAACTTATCTTAGAAGAAAGACTTACCGGTAAACAAAGAGCAACAAGCACTGGCATGTAAATCAAATGCGCAAAACCATGGAAAAACAAAATGATATATTACATAGGTGCGAACTAAGGGAAATGATAGATAAGCAGTGCTATCGGAATCCAACCCAAATAACATGAAGACAGCGAGCAACGATATAGAGACGATTACTCTATAACATTCATGCTGAAGACCATTATATGCAATCATCTGCAATTGATGTATTACCAGGCCCGTAAGAATCGAGCTTGCCGCCTTACTAGGATACATTAAGGAATGCCATTTGAGAATATTTTTTCAGCTCAAAAGAAGTATAGCAGTGCCATTAGAGACATCTGATATACATCTAAGAAAAAGAAGCATATGCAAGCACATTACTCCTCGAGAGTCCTCAGCACAATGCATCAAACAATCTGAATATGCCATGCTAAAATTACAAAATGCATATCCAGATATATAACAATAGACATTGTTATTACAACAACATTTATTGGGTGGACCATGTTAACTGCCATCATCCATACGATCACCTTACCGAAATTGTTCTATGGACGTGCTTGTCAGTCTAGGATGCTAACTCTAGATGATGTCCGTATCAAGAGAGTTCAAGGCTTAATTCATAATCAACAAGCCATGAACCCATCATATCTATATTCTAGCAAAAAGAATATGATTTGAATAGATAGGATGCTCACTTCAAATGATGTCCACATCTAAAGAGTTTCAAGGACTCAACATGTAATCACCAAGGCATCTTCCTAGCAGAAAAAGAAATTCATTTGAAAATGGAGGTAGCCACTAGGCCATCAGCTCTACAACAAGTCAACAATGAATCACGGACAGGCAAATAGCTACAAGCTACCTCTACATGCCACAGCGTCTGCATGAGAAGAGTTCAAGGACTCAATATATGATAATCGACAGAACAAAAAGCAACCAAATTTCCCGTCACTCTAGCCAAGTTCCAAAATGGGGCGAGCGCGGGATTATTACAGTGGCAGCTTTTCCAATATAGAAGGAAAGGGATTCAATTCGGTTGCAACCTCATTTCACTTCGCCGTGTTTGGCTACAATGAAATTGATGAAGTTGCGCCTTCGTCGATTCCAAGTTCTTATAATGTTCAGATTCCAGTAACCCTTACATCACGAGGCAAAATCCCAGGAAGGTAGGAGTTTCGCAATTCAAAGTTGAAAATGCACTCACGTGATCCAGGTAGCGTTGGTGGAGACAAGCGCGACAGAGGGCCGGCGCAATCGCTTGCTGATATTGGGGAAGCTGTCGAGGAACTTGGGCTCGATGACAAGCCAGAAGTCCTGCTCCTTGTTGCGCTCGCCATAGTTGCGGAGGCGCTCGAAGAGAAGCTCCTGGAAGTGCTCCTCCTCGTCCAGCATGAATTTCGCATTCGCAACCACGAAGTGGTACTTGGTGCTCTTCGAGTCGGACCGCTGCTAGTGCAGAGCAAGAGGTGATGAGCAAGTCGCGATTTTTATTCCGACCCATCAAAACAAGAACGGGGAAAGGGAAGGGGAAGATACCTGGGTCGGGCTGATCTGACTGGAGGAGTCGGTGGCGGCCACGGCCGTCACAAAGGGAGGGGAAGGTGGAGGAGAAGACAGGGAAGAGGAGTGCTTCCGGAGGCCGCAGTGGCGGGAAGGAGGAGGAAGAGGACAACTCCACACGGCGACATTCGTACGACCACACATCGACGTCCCAGCTACAGGGCTACCCAAGAGGGCAGCTGCGGAGCCAAGAAAGCCACCAACACCGCTCGACATTGCCATACCTCTTCACCTGTGTCTCGGTCTGGCGATGACGATGAAGAAGAGTGGCGAGCCTTATCTATCCATGTCACTTATCTCTCTGCCAATTTTTCCCCCAATCAATAAACCATCAGTGATCTGACCAAACAAAAACAAAAAAATAAACCATCTGTGCCCCCTGTTTTCAACTTCCTTTTTGGTTAAATGACACTTTTGTCCTTCTCTAAATTGTGTTCAATATTTATAATTCATGGACTAAATTGAACGTTTATCAAAAGTTCAGTAATCACATTTAAAAAATTGAAAGGTCAGAATCACATTGAGCAGATTGAAAGTTTAGGGACAACATTGTACATTGGGTTAAAATTCAAAATTTATATTGAACAAATTAAAAATTTATGAATCGCATTACATATTAAGTCAAAATTTATTGGTTATTTGTGTCATTATCCCAACTTTTCTCCTTTTGGTCCAACAGTTCAGGTTACATGCAAAACTGGTCCCTCATTTATGAACTTTTCGTTCAAATGATGTGGGTACTTCTTCTTTTGTTTCTTTAATGGGTCGCCTTTTGTCTCGATGAATTCGACAACAGATTTTGTTCATGTGTAATACAGACATGGAACTCCCATTTCAAAACTCTTGTGATCTTTGAGATTGAGCTAACAACCCATTAAACTAAACCACAAATGCTTAGTTTGTTGTTGTCGATTATCTTTTGTTTTGTTGTTTGTTCTGTGAGCAAATACTTTTGCGTGTATACGCAACGAAACTTATCATTCGACTCTGGAATTCATAATCTTATGCGATATCAAAGCTCCAAAAATGCTCAAAATGACGAGATCCTGTCATGGCCGAAAGCTCCACTTAGATAAAACTGTCTTGTCTTCTGCCTTCATTGATGCCAAAAGCCCAACCGTAATCGCCATCGGCGCAGTTGCCCAACTCTCCCTTCAAGCTCTGGCCATCTAAACTTCATAGCAACTAAACTTAAGTGGGAATATGCGCAGTCTTTCCACTATGATTTCAATCTTCAATTTTTTGTGTTTGTTGCAAATGCACTTTGATAGGAATTCAATTAATTTTTCAATAAACTGCTGACGTGACGCACGGAAATTGGCACGTGAAGTTGCAGTAAAAGGTAGAAGTGAAAGGTAGGAGCATGGACATACAAGGCCTCTCCCTGCAACAACTCACGGGAAAATTGTCAAAAAAGTCTTAAATTTATCGCACTTTTGCCAATTATATTATAAACCTTTCGATTTTACTGATTGAGTCTTAAACATTTTCACTTCTTGCCAATTGAGTCCTAAATCTTTTCACTTCTTGCCAGTTGAGTCTATCCAGGGAATTTTGGTCGGAAATCGCTAACGTGGCACTACCGGTACTGACATTGATCATTTTTAATAATTTTATTATTATTTTTTCAATTATTTTTTTATAATTTCTTTTTCGTTTTCCTTTTTTCATTCCCTACAACAACTCATGGGAAAATTGTCCAAAAATTCCTAAATTTATCGCATTTTTGCCAATTATATCATAAACCTTTCGATTTTGTCAATTGAGTCTTAAACATTTTCATTTCTTACCAATTAAATCATAAACCTTTTCACTTCTTACCAGTTGAGTCTATCCAGGTAATTTTGGCCGGAAATCGCCAACGTGGCACTACCGATGCTGACATTAATCATTTTTAATAATTTTATTGTTATTTTTTTCTATTTTTCGATTATTTTTTATAATTTCTTTTTCGTTTTCCTTTTTTCATTTCTCTTCTTTGTTTCTTTTTCTTCTTCTTATTCCTCCAATCACCAGCCTACTTGATGGCCGACAACTAGCAAAAGGGGAAAGCCGGCGAGACTCGCCCTTGCCGAAATTTGGTGAGGACCGACCTCACTAGCCGAGTGAGGGTCGCCTCGCAGGGGCGAGGTCGCCAAGGCGGACGAGGGCTAACCTAGCTGGCCTCGAGCGAGGCTCGCCCTAGTGAGATCCGACAAGGATCGGCCTCGCCAACTTCGAGCGAGGCTCAACAGAGAAACTTCTGGCAAGGCCAACCCTCGCAGGCCTCAGGCAAGGTTCAACTATGCTAGATCTGGCAAGGGTGAGCCTCGCTCAAGGTTAGCCCTCACCAAATGCAAGCAAGGGGACTTCACTCACCTCGAGGACCTCACCCCTGCGAGGCACTGCAAGGTGATCCTCGCTCGGATGGAGAGGTCAACCCTCGCCAGTGGCCGGCGAGATCAACCATCACCAGATTCGGCAAGGATGAGCCTCGCCAGTTCTCCCTTGCTGTCAGTTGCCAGCCATTGAGGAGGTTAGCAACTAGAGGAAGAAGAAGATGAAAAAAAAAAAAACAAAGAAAAGAAAAATAAAAATGAAATTAAAAAAATTAATTAAAAATCTAAAAAAATATATTAAAAATTGTTCACGTCAACACCGACGATACCACGTAGGACGGTTGATATACACGTCAATAATTTTCGGTCAAATTTGGCCATATGGATTTAATTAGCAAAAAGTGAAAAAGTTTAGAACTCAATTGACAAAAGTATAATAGGTTTATGACTTGTTGGACAATTTTCCTAACAACTCACAACCTCTAAAAAAATATATGTTTGAACTTGAGAGGAAGGAATATATGTTTCTACGAATATTCTTTCAACTGTATGTCAAGCTATAAGTGTGGGATGCATTCTGCTCTCCATCAACTTTGAATCGATTGGCTTGTGCATAATTAGTTTGGCTCTCCATTTTGAGGACTTCCGGATAAATTAGCTTATGTAAAAGCTGTTCATGGAGAAACCTTGTCGAGGCAGAACCGACGGTAGGGTAATTAAACATCACCAAGCTACTAAGAAAAACGATCCAAATTCCAAAATAGTCGCCATCACGCATCAAACCACGAGTCACCATGCAATGAACACAAAAATATATGGCGAATAACGGGCCGTAAGAAAATATATTACTCAATTGTATTAATCAACGCTACAAGCACCGTATATTAAAAGAAACTATAGAATATGAGGGTTTGAGTTGTTGAACCTCCTAAAGAACTTTACAAGCGTCATTTATTCTAACAAGAGTAGACATTACAAATACTTGAGATGGCACAGGCTAAAAATTATCAAAAACACGAAAAGTTCAAAACACCCATGCACTATGTTCGACGCGTGCTTGACCTGAGTGGGCATGGCCGATGCACCCCAAATAAGCCCGGATCAAGACACTCACAAGGGATTTGTAACATTCGGCTTCTTAAGACAGTACGGAAATCCTCATTATTATGATACATCATCAAGTACATATGGGTGATATAGCAGGGGTGGGCAAACACATATTTGGGCAAACTATGAGAGAATAGCCATAGATCACACGTACATGAAGAGAATCAGGCAAAAGAGGCCAACTTGGGTTTGGGAGGATTGAGCAAGCAAAGGTCGAGGAGAGAATCAACCGAAGTGTAGGGATGGTCAGCATACAATGTGGAGGCCTCGACATCATCCTCCGTCATCTCAAAGCTCGTCTGCTCTCCTTTTATGAATATGTTGTGAAGTATCGCCGCCGGTATGTTGTCCGGATGTGGCAGACCTGATGATCAGTAAATCAAACCACAAAAATTAGGAGACGATTACTTTCTAATTATAACGATTGCCTACGTATCACGCAACATATAATACGTGAGAGATCCTATTCTGTAGCACCATCAGAATTCATGTAGACTTGGCTTATATTTGATCTTGGCGAGATGTCATTAGTCATTACCCATGATTAAGTCTCTATGAGTGTAGGCGAATAACAATACATTTTAATACGTCATCGCTCACATTAAAACCTTCGGACAATGTTAAATTTTGTTATCTTAACGGAATGACAACCTTGTGAGGCGCATAATTAATGAGGATGCACGTATGGCTCTTCATTCCCTTGACCTCGTACTGGATTAAGAAATGAATGACTCTATTTCCCACACTCGGCAAATAAACATCCTCTCTCAAAATGAATCGACTAAGCACCTTGCGTTTGTCCTCATGATATAGTCAAAGCAGTAAAAACGCTGAATAGTATTGGGCACGAAGATTCAATGACGTGCAATAGCTATCATGGCATCTTTAACATTGTGCAGAGAGATCTCAATAGAGAAGCAAATTAATAGAAAAACTCGGGAAAATTAACAAAAAAATCCTAAATCTATTGTAATTATTTCAATTCAGTCCTAAACCTTTTTTTCATGCCAATCGAGTCCTGAATTTTTTGCATTTGTACCAATTTAGTCCATCCAGCTAATTTTGGCTGGCCGACGCTGACATAGACATTTTTTATAATATTTTAATTTTTTGAATTTTTAATTATTTTTTCTTTTTTCTTTTCTTGCTCTTTCTTTTTTTTTTCCTTCCTTCTTTCTCTGGTCAATTGCCAAACCGAGGCGACCAGTCAGAGGCGAGGGTCAACGAGATCAACCTCGCCGACCCCAGCAAGGGGAGCCTCGTTATCTCTGCTCTTGGCTTGCCAATTCAGTCAATTTTGGCCAGCTAGAGCCACCGGAGGAAGAAGGAAGGAAATAAAAAAGACAAAGAAAAGAAAAAAAATTACAAAATTCGAAAAAATATTAAAATTTTATTAAAAATATCCATATCGGCACTGCCTATGTCACGTCAACTCCAGTCGTGCCACATTAGTGCCAGCCAGCCAAAATTAGCCAGATGAACTGAATTGGCACAAATACAAAAGGTTTAGAACTCAATTAACATAAAAAAAAAGGTTTATAACTGAATTAGCACAATTGCAATAGATTTAAAAAATTTTTGATAATTTTCCCGAAGAACTCAAATCTTACTTTGAGTGAGCTTGACCATATCCTCCTCTGGAATGTGTATCTTTTTAAGAGTCCGTCCAGTCTTTTTCTCCCACATGGAAATCAAGTCTAGCTGGGAAACGATGTTCCCTGGAGGTCGGTATATGATCACGCGGTTCGCTACTCTTGGATCTGTCGCTGCCTTTACCGTGTAGAACGCAACATCTTCCTCGTAATTTAGGACGGCTGCACGTACATGTAACCGATGTAGATTACAGTAGGAATGGGACGTACACATTATAAAGAAGATTAACACGAAGTCTCTCTCTCTGCTATGCATATATCTTCTATATATGTATAGTAGATATCTACATCTGTCCGTACCTCTGGCATCGCCAGTTCCATGAATGACCACATGGTCACACTGCTCACGGGGATGGAGCAAGTAATCCACAAAGTAAGCACCGAAAGAGTTGGCAGAGACGTAGGTGTAGGGAATCCCCGCAGCCTCGGTCGCTCTCCTGATCTTCCTCTTGTTCTCCAGCAATGCTTCGAATGGCGGCAGTGCCCCTTTGACCCTGTCCACTTCGTTTCCATACTCCGACGGAACAAACCTCTTTACATTATACACACACATTTATAAGTATGTACGAGGACTAAGCATGCGCCACTTGCATGCAGCATATACATCATTCAATATGAATTCTATTTAATTAGGATATGACTAGCTAATTTAATTTCACCTGGATGTTGGGGGCTTCTTTAATGGCATCGATGATCTTGAGTTGTTGGAGATGTTGAGGGACAGGGAGAGTCGAGATGACGACATCAACCTGCCGGAGTAGCGACACAAGCTTCTCATGCTCTTCCAATTCACCCTACACCACAGAAAACAAAGTAGCTATATATATACACTCGAGAGTCTCACACACCCACAAAAGATAATGAATGAATGAATGAGAAAATTATTTCAGTCATAGGTACTTGGACAACGGCAACGTTCATCGATTCGAATTCATGGAGCAACCGTTGCTTGGAAGGATCGGGATTGATGGAGCGGACATAAGCAAGAGTAGGGTGGCCCATGGAAAGGGAGGCCTTGACCATGAATTTGCCCAGGTATCCACTCGCTCCGAATATCAATATCTTCTCCTTCTCCACCTTCTTCTTGCTCACAACAGTAACATTAGCCATGGATGGGAAACCCTCGTTCTTCTTATCCTCGTACGTACCTCTCTCTCTCTCTCTCTCTCTCTCTCTCTCTCTGCGAGTCCATCTGCGAGTCCATCTGCATCGCTGCAGGGCCTTTTTATATGCGAAAACTTCATTTGGTGGGTGAGGTCGATCACAAACAGTTTTGAGTACCAACCTAACTGCCGCATCAGACTAGCCAAGCATCAATCTCACCATTTGTCTAAATTGATTCTCACAATACCAAAAACATAATCCGATTAATCGTGTTTGACACATATATGCAAAACACAGTTTTGAAATGGACTTTAATCGTGTTAATAATCGATGAAGGGGCAAATTTTCAGCATGAAAACAATAAATAAAGATTTTTACCCTTTAGAAAGCATGAAAAGGAAATACGTTTATATAGTCATTGCCCTATTCAAGCCGACCCTTTTATGTAGGGGAAAAAGGAAAAAAGAAATGATTAAGTGACAGTCCTTAATATACTGTGAAAACAATCGCGTATTGTGGATCACAAAAAAATAAATAAAAAATAATCATAAATTGTTGTAGGGTTCACTTTTTCAAGAATTTATGGCTCACAATATATTATTACTCTCACAGTGGCCAAAAATTACTATGCTAGCAAAGCCAAAAAGAAAAAGAGTTGTTTGCAAGAGTTTCACAAACTGTGCATTACAAATAACAATTTCATTTTATCCTTTCACAGACTACAAAGAATTCTCAGTTACACAAACTGGTTTGGATATATAGTGTGAAGGCAATTTTTTAGGAGAAAAATCTAATAATTTATAATTCAAATCTATAGAGGATATGCATCTCAGATACCTTGTCCTGTTTGCACAAACTATGCATATCATTAATCAACGATAATAAGGATGTTCTGTCGTGTATTGGGAGAGTCATATTGTCATGGCGCCATCAACCAGGCAAGTACATAGAATCGTCAACTACAAGCACGGACGGACGATAGCCACTGATATCATTAATCTAAGAAGAATCCACGCTGATGGCTTTCCGTCCACCGATAGCCACTGCCAGCGTAACTTTTTCGCAAGCACGGACGGAACAGAATCTGAGAACTGTGTACATGCGGGGTAGAAAACGGTCGCTGCCGCAGTATGAATTTTAGCCCGATGTACAATGTAATATTTGAATTTTTAATTTATTCAATATGATTTATGAATTTTATCTTAATGTGCAATGTGATGTCTAAACCTTTAATTTGTTCGATGCGGTGCTTGAACTTTCGGTATATATTCAATTCAATTATTTAACTATATGAAAATATTTAATATTGTGCTTCCATCAATTCAAGTTTAGGAATAATATTGAATATTTTCATATAATCTAAAGATTATTGAACATATACTAAAAGTTCGAGAATAACATTGAACAACTTAAAAGTGTAGGGACAGCATTGCACATTGGACTAAAGTACTGAGGCCACATTGAACAAATTAAAATTTTAAGAATCACATTGCACATCAGAACAAAGTTCATTGACCATTTGTGTCATTTTCCTGATTTTTTCCTATGACTTTCTATATGAATAGTAAGTTTGAATTATCAAGTCACTATAGTAAATGTTTTTCTATGCACTCAGTAATCTTGCACATTACCAAAGAAAGTACCTACTCTTGGCTAGTGATATTCTTTAATGATTAGAGGGATACTATGAAAAATATAACTTCCAACCTATCATAAAGTAGTTTGTTCTAATTACTTGGTATATTGAATTACTTTCCTAAGTAAAGATTACTACGCCGGAAGTTACTTTTCTTTATAAACCATATATAGTTTCAGCAATCAAAGTTATTCAAAGTGCTCTATAACATTTAAGGAGCCAAAAATCACTTGATACGTTAAGTGAGGAAGGGATACTTAATTTGTTTAATGAAAGAAATACTTAATGAAAATTAAAATCTTATCAATTATGTAATTATAACCTGACGATATGCTTATAATTTTATGTTTGTTAAGAAGCTACTCATATCCATCAATCAACTTCATATTCCAAGGTTTTTCTTTTTGGGAGGGGGGATCAGAATTTCGAGTCGAAGGATGCATTTGTTTGAGGGAAAGTGCTTTTCGAAAATACATTTTTCAAACTTTCACCCGTTTAGTTTGCCGAAAATGATAAGTCAATAGAAAATATTTTATGGTCAAAGAAAATATTCATTTTATGAAAATGTGTGACGGTCAAAAGTTAAGCAACAAAATTTTCCTTTCTCCAACACAAGTGCATGAAAATTTCCAAGCAAAACACGTCTCTTTCTCTCTCATGGAAATGTGTGGCTGAGGGTTGACTGTCCATTTTCCAAGATGACGATATAGTTACGCAAGTGTTTTCTTTTATAAAATTATGAAAGTGAATTTTCTAATTTAAAAAGAGGAAAATACTTCTAGAAATTACTCATCTTTTTAATATTTTATATTTTTCTTTCTTTTCTTTTTTTTTCTTTTCTTTTTTTTTCTTTTCTTTCTTTTTACTTTTCATTCTTCTTCCCTTCGCCGGTCACTAGCCTTTGTGACGACCGGTCTCTGGCAAGCTCGGCCTCGCCTGAGGCCAGTCGTCACAAAGACTGGCGACCAATGAAGGGCCTTAGGTGAGGCCGAGCTCGTCAAATCCCAGCAAGCTAGAGCTTCACCAACCTCGCCATGCCCAGCAGGCTCACGCCTCAACCTTGTAGCCTCGACCTCGTCGCCTCGTGACTTGGCCTTCGAGCTTGCGTCTCGACCTTGCCCGAGGTCGGCTTTCTCAAGGCTCGGCCGATCCAAACGAGCCCGATCTCAGCCAAGGCCGGCGAGTTCGAGTTTGCCAACTCTAGCTCTATTGAGGTCGATGAGCTTGCGGTTCACCAAATCCAGGCGAGCTCGCACTCGCCTGTGGCTATCGCCGGTCGATCGTGGCAAAGGAGGGAGGAAAAAGAAAATAAATTAAAAAATAATTAATAATTCGAATTTCTTTAAATAATAATAAAATTATGAAAAAAAATTCGATTTTTGTTTACCTAAAATAAAGTTATGAGCTCGAACTATGAAAAAACCTATATTTTTTTGGGATAATGACACAAATAATCCATGAACTTTGACCCGATGTGCAATGTGATTCTTGAACTTTTAATTTGTTCAATATGATCCATAAACTTTATCCCAATATGTAATATGATCTCTGAACTTTTAATTTGTTCAATGCAATACATGAACTTTCAATACATGTTCAATTCAATTCCTAAACTATATGAAAATATTTAATGTTGTCCTTCCATTAATTCAAGTTCAGGGATAATATTGAATATTTTCATATAGTCTAGGGACTATTGAACATATACCAAAAGTTCAGGGGTAACATTGAACAACATAAAAATGTAGGGATAGCATTATATATTGGGCTAAAGTGCAGGAGCTACATTAAACAATTTAAAATTTCAAAGATTACATTGCACATTGGGATAAAATTCATAAATCATTTGTGTCGTTTTCCCAATTCTTTCGCTTGACTTTCTATATGAATGGTAAGTTTGAATTATCAAGTCACTATAGTAAATGTTTTTCTATGCACTCAGTAATCTTGCACATTACCAAAGAAAGTACCTATTCTTGGCTAGTGATATTCTTTAATGATTAGAGTGAAACTACGAAAAATATAACTTCCAACCTATCATAAAGTAGTTTGTTCTAATTACTTGGTATATTGAATTACTTTCCTAAGTAAAGATTACTACGGCGGAAGTTACTTTTCTTTATAAACCATATGAAGTTTCAGCAATCAAAGTTATTCAAGGTGCTCTATAACATTTAAGGAGCCAAAAATCACTTGGTGTGTTAAGTGAGGAAGAGATACTTAATTTGTTTAATGGAAGAAATACTTAATGAAAATTGAAATCTTATCAATTATGTAATTATAAGATGACGATATGCTTGTAATTTTATGTTTGTTAAGAAGCTTCTCATATCCATCAATCAATTTTATCTATTATCAAATAACCTTTCATTTTCATTCTCAAAACTTTAAGTTATTGACACTTCATATTTCGAGATTTTTTTTTTGGGAGGGGGGGTTAGAATTTCGAGTTGAAGGGTGCATTTATTTGGAGGAAAGTGCTTTTTGAGAATTTATTTTTTGGACTTTTACCTGTTAGGCTTGTCGAAAATGATAAGTCAATTGAAAATATTTTTCGATGAAAGAAAACGTACGGTTATGTAAGATGTGTGACGGTCACGTAAGTCAACCGAAAACATTCATTTTATGGAAATGTGTGACGGTCAAAAGCCAGCGTCAAAATTTTCCTTTCTCCAGCATAAGCGCCCGGAAATTTCAAAGCATAACACCGGTCTCTTCTATCTCATGGAAATGTTTGGCTGAGGGTTGACTATCCATTTTCCGTGATGACGGTACGGTCATGCAAGCGTTTTTCTTTATAAAATTATAAAAGTGAATTCTCTAATTTAAAAAATTAAAAATACTTTCAGAAATTACTCATTTTTTTAATATTTTATATTTTTTCTTTTTCCTTTTCTTTTTTTTTTCTTTCGTTTTATTTTTTCTTCTTCTTCCCTTCGCCGGTCGCTAGATCTTGGTGAGTTAGAGCCTCACCAACCTCGCCATGCCCAGTGGGCTCACGCCTCAACCTTACAACCTCGACCTCGTCGCTTCGTGACCTGGCCTTCGAACTCACGCCTCGACATCGCCCGAGGCCAACGAGCTCGAGGTTCGGCCGATCCAAGCGAGCTTAATCTCTACCGAGACCGGCGAGTTGGAGTTCGCCAGCTCGAGCTCTGATGAGGCCGGTGAGCTCGCAGCTCGCCAAATCCAGGCGTGCTCGCGGCTCGAGCGAGGCTGGTGAGCTCGAGCTCACCTGTGACCATCGTCGGGTGAGCCTCAAGCTTGCCTGTGGCCGTCACCAGTCGATCGTGGCAGAAAAGGTGGAAAGAGAAAAGAAAATTACAAGAAAATTAAAAAATAATTAATAATTCGAATTTTTTAAAATAACGAAAAAATTTATGAAAAAATTTGGTTTTTTTTTTAGCTTGAAAAAAAGTTATGAGCTTGAACTATGAAAAAACCTATTATTTTTTGGATAATGACATGAATTGTCCATGAACTTTGGCCCGATATGCAATGTGGTCATTGAACTTTTAATTTATTCAATATGATCTATGAACTTTACCCCAATGTGCAATGTGGACTCTAAACTTTTAATCTATTCAATGCGGTGCTTTAGCTTTCGGTACATATTCAATTCAGTCCCTAAACTATATTAAAATATTTAATGCGTTCCTTCCATCAATTCAAGTTCAAGGATAATATTGAATATTTTTATGTAGTCTAAGGACTATTGAACATATACCAAAAGTTCAAGAATAACATTGAACAACTTAAAAGTGTGGGGACGGCATTGCACATTAGGCTAAAGTGCAAGAGTCACATTAAACAAATCAAAATTTAAGGGACCACATTTCACATTAGGACAGAGTTCATGGATCATTTATGTTATTTTCCCGATTTTTTCCTATGACTTTCTATATGAATAGTAAGTTTGAATTATCAAGTCACTATAGTAAATGTTTTTCTATGCAATCAGTAATCTTGCACATTACCAAAGAAAGTACCTATTCTTGGCTAGTGATATTCTTTAATGATTAGAGGGATACTATGAAAAATATAACTTCCAACCTATCATAAAGTAGTTTGTTCTAATTACTTGGTATATTGAATTACTTTCCTAAGTAAAGATTACTAGGTCGGAAGATACTTTTCTTTATAAACCATATAAAGTTTCAGCAATCAAAGTTGTTCAAGGTGCTCTATAACATTTAAGGAGCCAAAAATCACTTGATGTGTTAAGTGAGGAAGGGATACTTAATTTGTTTAATGAAAGAAATACTTAATGAAAATTAAAATCTTATCAATTATGTAATTATAACATGACCATATGCTCATAATTTTATGTTTGTTAAGAAGCTACTCATATCCACCAATCAATTTCATCTATTATCAAATAATCTTTTATTTTCATTCTCAAAACTTTAAGTTACCGACACTTCATATTCTGAGGTTTTTTTGTTGTTGGAGGGGGGGTCAGAATTTCAATTTGAAGGGTGCGTTTGTTTGAGGGAAAGTGCCTTTCGAGAATTCTTTTTTTGGATTTTCATCCATTTAGTTCGTTAAAAATGATAAGCCAATCGAAAATATTTTTCGATCGAAGGAAACAACCATTTTATGGAAATGTGCGTCGGTCAAAAGCTAGCCACAAAATTTTCCGTTCTCCAACGTAGGTCTCTTTCTCTCTCACGGAAATGTGTGGCCAGCAAAACATAGGTCTCTTTCTCTCTTATGGAAATGTGTGGCTGAGGGTTGACCATCCATTTTCCAAGATGATGGTACAGTTACGCAAGCATTTTCTCTTATAAAGTTATGAAAATGAATTCTCTAGCCATTTTCACGAAAATGTGTGGCTGAGGGTTGCTCATCTTTTTAATTTTTTTTATTTTCTCTTTTTTTTTAATTTTTCCTTCTTCTTCCCTTCGCCGGTCACTAGCCTTTATGATGGCCAACTCAGGCAAGGCTGAGCTGACCAAATCCGGGCAAGTTAGAGCCTCACCAACCTCGCCATGCCCAGCGGGCTCACGCCTCAACCTCGCAACCTTGACCTCGTCACCTCGCGACCTGGCCTTCGAGCTTGCGCCTAGATCTTGCCCGAGGCCGGCGAGTTGGAGTTCGCCAACCCGAGCTCCGTTGAGGCCGACAAGCTTGCGATTCACCAAACCCAAGCAAGCTTGTGACTCAAGCAAGGCGAGCGAGCTTGCGACTCAAGCAAGGCGAGCGAGCTCGTGCTCGCCTGTGGCTGTCGCCAGGCGAGCCTCAAGCTTGCTTGTTGCCGTCGCCGGCCGATCATGGCAGAGGAAGCAAGAAAAAGAAAAGAAAATTAAAAAATAATGAATAATTCGTATTTTTAAAAAAAAATTCGATTTTTTTTGCCTGAAATATAGTTATGAGCTTGAAATAACTTTCCAAAGTAATCCAAATATCAAAAAACGATTTCAATCATGTATCACCAAACAATGGAAAACTAATCGTATCCTTGGAAAATGCTTTTCGGGAAAGCATTTTCCTTTGTCATCGTGTTTTTCGCGAAACAAACGCATCCTAAGTTTATTGTATTGTAATTATGTTTGGTTTTATCAAACGAGTCTACTAATCATCCTATAAAGCACTAGTCAATTCGTTAGAAATTTTCCTTCCAAGTATGTGAAGATACTGGTTACGGTATACTTATCGTACTTACCGAAACTTACTCATCGTTTTGAAATATTATAAGTTGTAATAGAACCATACTTTTTTTTATTTTATGAAGGATCATTTCAAGAGGATTGAGCCTAATCATCCAATACTTGATGCTAATATGCTTACAAAATAAGTTCATCCTTTTGGCAGAAATGGTCAAATAATATAATCACCCAACACTTCAGTTATTCAAAATGATTTTGTGTGTCACACCCCAAAAACAACTAGAAAAAAAAGGGGTTGACACGGCTATCCTTCCACACGAAGGACACAGCCTCAACAATAACCAACAACCTGTTATCAACATATATATATATCAGATAAACCACATATATTTCAACATATATATATATCAACATATATATATACATATATATATATATTTCAAACCACATATATATCAGATAAACCAACGGGTTGGTTACAACATCAGAGTTTCTATAATCCACCAAAAGAACATGTACATCAAGAACTCAGCCAACCTGACGAACTATCAACAACCTTACAAGCAACTCCAAAATCATACCCAAAAATCTATCTCCCAAACATCCCCGTGATAGCGCTCTCGTACTAAAGGCCGCTAGCCGAGGAACCTGAAAAGATTGGGAAAATAGAGGGTGAGCAACCACAGCTCAGTGAATAGTACATCTCTTCTAAGTAGATCGAGCAATCACTATACATGTGTACAAAACATTATCAGAACTTCAGAAGTCAAACTTAAAACATAAATTACATATAGAGTCATATAAGAGTTGTTTCATTTCCTCAAAGCTTTATACAATTCAGAAAAATACTCATTTTCAAATCATCATAAACATCAATGGTCAAGTCCATTAATCAATCTCATCAAAAGCACATGCCGATGGTCCATTCCATTGGCCAATCTATTGCTCAATATCAAACCATGGTCACGACACAAAGCCTTGTGACAAGGCTACCAAGATTCCCCCTTGGTAAGGTCTCCACCTACAAAGCCGGTGGCTCGGCCCAGAAGGATATCCTAAACACGGTATGCATACCTCAAAGCCCCTCATTGGGCTCACAGCCATATTGAGCATTAAACAATCATCATCCAATCCAGAATACATTTCACAAACCAAACAAATAACTTTCTCACAATACGGCTCATCCGCCAGAAATACATTTCGTAGCACATTTCTTGAATCATTTCCAAACTCATTTCATAAACTAGTTCATAACACAATATACAAATGTATCCTTTCATAATACATTTCTAAAAATGATTCCCAATTATCAAATTGGTAGTAATTGCCCGATCCAGAATTTTATGCAACAAATATGCTCTAGTAACTCATACAATACTAAAATTCTTATCATTTTCAAAACATGATTTTATAAACTCAAAGAAGAGATAACACCACTCACCTGAAATCCCGAAATATCAAACAACCTCCCTCACTCGAACCAATGATATCTCAATCCTAACAATTAAACGAGAATCGATATCAAAACCAAGTAAAAACTACGAAATGACTAAACGACGCTCAAACGCTAACAAGGCAACTCAAAGGCGCCCACAAATCGCTTTTCCAAAGCGATTATCCAAACCGTTTGCAACGCAGAGTTTAAACGCAAAACTTGTTTGTACCATAAATTCCTCCACCGAACTCCGTTTCAAGCGAGCTTATAGTCATTAGAAAGCTTATTCAGAGTACTACAGGAACCCTAACTTGGCAGCCCCCAAACCGAGTCAAAAACTGACAAAAATCGGCCTAAAAACTACTGTTCGCGCACTGTTCACTGCGCACATCAACTTCAAAAATTCATATCCGGCAAACCGTAAGTCCAAATCAGGTTCCGTAAAATCCCACGGCTCCGTAAAACCATAAACTACCAATTCTATAAAAATTCGTAGCTTAACAACTCAAAAATCGGACTTCGCCGCTCAAATCACACCTAATTCCGAAATTGAGCCCTAACTCGGAAAAATATTCCGATTGAACCAACGAGGGGCGCGAATACTTACCGGACGTTGCGATATGAAGTTGATCTGAGCTGGCGAGGCTCCGGTGACGTGAGCCCTTCCTCTTTCTTCTTCTTCCTTTTCTTTCCCTCTCTCTCTTTTTCCTTTCTTCTCTTCTGTTCTCTTCCCTTTCTGCGCAAGCTCTCGGTTAAAAAGAGAAGAGCTGAGCATCACTGTAGATACTTTTGACTTTTTTTTTTTTCATTTACCCGAATATTACATTGTGATTCGGTATGGTCAAGTTCTTGGAAAGCCCTATATGTCTAGTTTCTGATGAATCGAGTCTCACGACATTTGAAGTCCTCTAAGAAAGTTGAAGTACAAAATACTAAACGCCGGTTAGGAAACCGAGATAAGGTCTTTTAATCTTTCTATGTGGTTGTAGAGTCGCACGGGTTGTATTTTGTTTTTTAAGTTATCTTGAGTCATGAGTCAATGTTTTTATATTATATTTTTTCTAGGGATTACTGATTTTATCTTACGAGATAAAAGGTTAGAAGTCTTGAGATTTATCTACGCTTGTAGGGTTCTTTCGACTTGTGTATATATAAAACCCTAAAAGGTCTCCTTAAGGGTAAGAGAGTGTTTTCATAAATGAATTTTAGATTTGAACTCTTGAATTAGAGTTTCACTTTAACTTTGTATCTTGTTGGTGGATTCGATTGAGTGGCAAGGTGCATTATATTTCTATGCATCCTAAGGTGGATTTCTCAGGAGGTGAACATCTACTCCATCGTATGTTCTACACCCCAAGGTTGATTCCTTAGGCATTGAGCATTCTCTTGTTGCATTTGTATTGCCTTTTAAATCCAAACTCTTCCAACATCAGCTTTAAAAATGAAAACTTAAAAATCATGTGAAAACAAAATAATCAATGCATTCTCTTGGGCATCTAATGCATTTAATTTAATGAGGGGAGCCTTTCTTTTTCCAAATATAAGTGCAAAGGTTTGTAAGTAAAACGAAACTTACTAGACATAACTTTAATGAGAGGAGACTTTCTTCTACAAATAAAAGTTTAAAGGGATGAGTATATTGGAAGTTCTTAAACTCGTCACAAAAGTTTAATTGAGGCATAAAATTTTTAAAAAGTGCAATCAAGTCCTAGATTTTTCAAGATAACTATCGCGAACTTTTTGTCGCGAACTTTTTGGAATAGGGTATGTTTATGCTTCTCCAATTCCCCTAGTACTCTTCAAAGCCATCAACATTGTTGTTTCCTATACGTAAAGTTAAGAATCATATTCGAAAGTTATTACTTTCTGATAAGTTGGAATTTCCTAATCCTTATCCAAACATATTCATCATGTTGAAAATTACTGGTCTCTATTAGACACAAACTTACATTTTCATTATGGAAAATTATTCAAGTGAAACGGTTATGTAACATAATTATTCAAGTGAAATATTACCTACCATATTTAAAAATTAGTGATTAACAAAATGTTATCAATACTTTCACTCTTGAAAGGTTATTACTTATCCTACTCCGGAGGATAAGTTACCTCTCTGGACTTTGGATGTTGTCCGAGTTCACGTGGTGAAATTATAAGTTACCACTAGTTTAAAAATTAGTTTTTCTTGAACAATATTTGCTATAATCAGATATCTACGAATACTTTTATTTTGACTTGCTTAGTTCAAATGAAAAGTTACGTGCAGTCGTGAAAGATACTAGAAACAATTGTTGATACATCACAAGGCATTTTCCAAGGGAGTAAGCTCCTGTATAAGTTAGTAATTATGTATCGCATGTGTCACACCCTGTATCCCAACGGGCTCAAAACACCCCTTCGATAGCCGTATTGAATGCGACGTCCCAAGACGCGTCGCCAATCCAAACGAAACATGCGAAGACAAACGCAAGCGGAAGTGGAAATTAAATAACCCAGACAATAAATAATGACAACAGGATAGCACTTGCACAAAATCAATAAACCCATATCATTAGCTTGAGATCATAAAAATTCATACAATAGGCTTCTAGGGTTAGTATCTACCTTCGTCATCAAAAAGGGACAGATGACCGGGTAGATAAACTAACTGTACAAAAAGGGACTCTACCAAAAAGGGCTTCCAAGCCCAGTACCTAAACACCCCTACGGTGCCCAATCTGAATCGAATCCTAAAGGCTCTGACTCCATGTCCGAGTCGATCTCGATCGGCTTCTCCTCGTGCTCGGACACCATAGGCTCCTCCTCAGGTTCGGACTCGGGCTCTGGCTCTTCTAATTCTTCCTCAATCTCGGGCTCCATGGGCTCCTCCTCAAGCTCGGGCTTAGACTCCTCGAATTCCTCTTCAAGCTCGAGGTCAGCAGGGGCCACAGGTTCGGGTTCGGGCTCCAGTTCAGGACTAGGGTTTACTGGGGAATCTCCAGTGTGTAGGACCTCACCATCAAGAGCAAGAACAGCTGAGGGGTCCCACTCGCCTACCCCATTGAACGGAACATCAAAATGCCGGAGCGGTCTATACACTCCGTATAAGTCCCGATAATAGTATGCCCAGTATGTATTAGGCTGTAACTTCAGCTTGCCCACATTTACTCATACCACCGTGGTATGCTTAACATAGGCCTCCCCGTTCCCTACGGAGTAATCCACCACCAAGTGCTCAGTATGCCTCGGGATCCCAAAACGTTCAAGCAGATCACTCATGGTTAAGGTCGGGGGTCTGAAATGGTTTGCACTACAACAATGAGAATTAATCTCAATAAGCAGACAACCTATACCCCACCTAGGCCAATGCGTACCCAGACAAGTCTAATATGAAATCTAACCACCGATATAACAAACTCACCAACACACATTTACCTCACCCCGATTCACACGCCAACTCTGCATATTAGTCAAATCACATGAATAACATAATAACTCAAGAACACATTGTCATCATTCGGGCGCCATACACACCTACTTTCACTCAATTCAATCATACTCATTTCGCATTCGTGGCTGAGCAACTTTCCACGACCCACGTCAACACACCTCAAGTCAGCCCTCCGATCAATCCGGGCTTCGTCCCTCACTGGACATTTCACACTTTCTCACAATCCGCATAAACATACCTCGGGTCAGCTCTCCAATCAATCCGAGCTCCGTCCCTTACTGGATATTTTACACTTTCTCACGACCCGCGTCAACACGCCTCAGGTCAGTCCTATGATCAATCCGGACTCCGTCCCTCACTGAACATTTCACGCTTTCTCATGACCCACATCAACACATCTCAAGTCAGCCCTCCGATCAATCTGTACTCCGTCCCTCACTGGACATTTTGCATGCACATACACCACATCACAAATCATCATTCTCACACATCATACAAATCCAATTCAAATCACAAACCCATCACACTAGCCCACCAATTTGACACTCAAGTCGTCCCAATCATACGTCAATTTTACCTACAAACGCCACGATAATCCGATCATCACACTCATATAAATCAGCCACTAAATATGCCACATAATTACCACAATTTAATCTACCAACTAACCACAATCATAAATTGGTCCTAATCCAAGTTTAACCACTAAACCGGTACTAATTAACCCATAAACAAGTTTAAAAATACCCAAAATACTATGTAGGATTTAAAGAGTCGCTTATCTAAATTTGGCCCGAGAAAAACCCGCAAGGGGCCAAAATGACCTGGGTGAACAATAACGGGCTCGACACGGGTGAGGGCGCGACGGGCAAGGGGCTCGGCCATAGCTCGACTCACCCTTGGCCACAGCTCGAGGCTTTCAGCCATGACTGAGCGAGCGGCCAGGCGTGCGAACACGACAGAGACGGGCAGCGGCTAGGACGGCTCGGGCACAGCTGGGCACGCTCAAGCACGGTCTAGGCAACGGCGATGGCAGCTTGGGGAGGAAAAGCTGGGTGATGGCGGTGAGCTACGGCAGTAAGACAAGCGATGGCAATGGCAATGAGCTCGGCAACGAGCTCGGCCAGAATAGAGAGAGGCCGGGGAAGAGAAAAACAGGGGGATGGGAGGTTGCACGCTGGTCGAGGCGACACAGCGAGCGACGGTCGGCGGCTAGATGATGCAGGACCGGCCGACGAGCGGCTAAGTAACATCGGGCGAACTGCCAGCGCGGTTGCGAGCTGGTGGTCGCAGGGGCGACGGGCAATGGTGCGGCTCAGCTGGGTGGAGTAGGGGTGGCGGTAGCTCCGGCAGACGACCGGCAAGAGGCACGACGGACGACGCAATGGCTAGTGGGGCGGCAGCACCAGGCGAGCGACAGCGCCAGGCGAGCGGCCAACAACGGGGCAAGCAGCGGCGAGCAGCAAGAAGGAAACAGGAGCAATAAAGAGGAAGAAGAAGGAGAAGAAAGAAGAAAAGAAAAGAAAGAAAAGGAAGAGAGAGAGAGAGATGAGGATAGTCTGCATGGGCAGAGGGGGAGTGGATGTGAGCATGAGGAGGAAGTGACCGGGGAAAGAGAGAGAGAGGGGGGGGACAAAAGTCAAATTTTGTTCTCGAGTGCGATCCAACAGCCACAATTCGATCTTGCGAGCTTGATCCAACGGTCCCAAAAATCCTAATTAATAATTTAGGAAAAAGGCCAGAAGATACTAATTAAAACACACTACGAGAGAGGTCTAAGGTCTACTGGTCTAAATCCGCACCCGATCAAAATTTCACTTTTCACTTATCCCGGGCAATATTGACGCTCGCCACAATAATATCGACACCATCTAATTAAATTCGTCACGAAACTCCGAGAAATTCAACACCAAAATTCGGGCTTTAAATAACGGCCAAATTCTATCAAGTGCGATTCTAAAGAAATCTCTAATTTAAAAATAACCCAAAAGTTATCAGTTCCGAGCGAGATTTTATTATAAGCGCACTAATAAAATTCGGATGTCACAACTCTTCCCCCCTTATAAAAAATTTCATCCTTGAAATTTACAATCCAATCCAACTATTCGAACAAATGGAGGTATTGGTGTCACATCAACTCTTCGCTTTCCCATGTCTCACCTTCGGTTCCATAATGCTTTCAAATCGCCTTGACCATCGAAATCGTCTTATTCCGCAATACTCGTTCCATTTTGTCCTCGATTCTTACTAGTCTTTCCACGTACAACACTCTGTCATCCACGTCTATTTCTTTATAATTCAGCATGTGGATAGGATCCAGTTCATACTTCCTTAACATAGACACATGGAATATATTGTGAACTTGGGATAAATTCGGCGGTAGTGCGAGACGATAAGCCAAGGTACCAATTCTCTCTAAGACCTCAAATGGATCTACGTACCTCGAGCTCAACTTCGCTTTCTTGCCATACCGTGACAATCCTCTCATCGGCGACACTTTGAGAAAAACGTATCCCCCACTTGAAATTCCAAAGGCCTACGTCTCTGGTCTGCATAATTCTTTTGGCAGCTCTGAGCAGTCTTAAGCCTGTCCCGAATCACCTTGACTATTTCGACTGACTATTGAATCAACTCAGGACCTGTGATGCTCCTCTCACTAATTTCGTCCCAACAAACCGGTGTTCTGCAAACTCTACCATACAGCACTTCAAATGGTGACATTCTAATACTCTGTTGATAGTTATTGTTATAGACAACTTCAACCAAATGCAACTGCTCCTCCAAACTACCTTTAAAATCCAATACATATGCCCACAACATATCTTCCAAAGTCTGAATTGCCTTTTTAGACTGGCCATCCGTTTGGGGGTGACAGGTCGTGCTAAACTGTAACTTCATTCCTAATGCCGTATGAAGACTTTTTCAAAAAGCGGCAATAAATTTAGGATCACAGTCTGAAATGATCGTCACTAACACTCCGTGAAAATGGACTATTTGTCGCATGTAAACCTTGGCATACCTTTCCAAGGCGAAATACTTTTGCACTAGTAGAAAATGTGCTGACTTTATTAACCGATCGACTATCACCCAAATTGAATCATGACCTCTCTGACTCCTTGGTAATCCCATTACAAGGTCTATCATGATGTGTTCCCACTTCTATTCAGGGATTTCCAATGGCTACAATATTCCACTCGATTTGCAATATTGCGCCTTCGCTTGTTGACATATTAAACACTTAGTCGCGTGCTTGGCTACGTCCACTTTCATGCCGTTCCAACAATAATGCTGTCGCAAGTTCTGATGCATATCCATACTACCCAGGTGAATACTGCAATTGCTACGGTAAGCTTCTGATAAAATCTTCTCCTTCAGTTCTGCATCATCGGGCACACACAACCGTCCACGAAACTTCAGAATCCCATCCTTAGGTACTTGAAAGTCCGATTTCCTTTTTGTGACGTTTGTTTCCAGAATTTTCTGAATCTCTAAGTCCGTCCATTGTAAAGCCTTGATCTTAGTCTGGATTTCCGATTCAATCCTCAATGTAGCAAGCAGATTTGAGACATGACTCACTTCAAACTTAAACTCCGAATCCCGAACTCCCTCCAACAGAGTTCATTCCTTAACCATCAAATGTGCGATGCTCAATTTCCGGCTCAGGGCATCCGCTACTTTATTAGCTTTTCGGGGTAATATAGAATATCATAGTCATAGTCCTTAAAGAGTTCCATCCAACGACGTTATCTCATGTTCAATTCCTTTTGGGAGAATAAATACCTCAAACTTTGATGGTTCGTATAAATTTAAAATTTCTCTCCACACAAGTAATATCTCCAAATCTTAAGAGCGAAGATAATCGTGGCCAATTCCAAGTCGCGAGTCGGATAATTCAGCTCATGTGATCTCAATTGTCGCGATGCGTATGCTACCACTATTCCATGTTGCATTAACATGCACCCTAATCCCTTTAGCGACGCATCACTATAGATCTCATATCCTCCTGGGCCTGACGGGATTGTCAACACTGGCGCAGTCGTCAATTTCTACTTTAACTCTTGGAAACTCCTTTCACACTTATCCGTCCATTCAAACCTCGTCTCCTTCTTTAGCAACCGCATCAACAGCGTCGCTAATACCAAAAACCTTTTCACGAAGCCTATGTAATAACTTGCTAGACCCAAGAAGTTCCGAACCTCAGTTATTGTTGTCGGCCTCGACCAATTCATGACGGCTTCAATCTTTGCCGGATCCACTGCAATTCCTTCCACAGATACCACATGTCCTAAGATCGCCACTCGATGAAGCCAGAATTCGCACTTACTGAACTTAGCGTAAAGTGCATGTTCCCTTAAAGTCCATAGAACCTTTTCCCAATGTAACTCGTGCTCGGATGAACTCTTTGAGTATACCAAGATATCGTCTATGAACACGATTACAAACTGATTCAAAAATTCTTTGAATACCTTATTCATTAAATCCATAAAGGTAGCAGGGGCGTTAGTCAATCCGAATGGCATTACTGTAAACTCACAATGCCCATATCTCGTCCTAAATGCTATTTTTGGTATATCCTCTTTCTTAATCCTCAATTGGTGGTAACTCATCCTCAAGTTGATCTTAGAAAATATCGATGCTCCTTTCAACTGATCAAATAGGTCATCTATCCTTAGTAGTGGGTACTTATTCTTAATGATCACTTGATTCAACTGTCTGTAGTCAATGCAAAACCTCAAAGACCCATCTTTCTTTCTCACGAATAACACTGGCGCTCCTCATGGAGATGCACTCAAGCGAATAAAGCCCTTATCCAATGACTCCTGCATTTGAACCTTTAATTCTTTTAATTCTGACAACGACATCCTATAAGGTGCTTCGAGATTGATTCTATTCCTTAGGCCAACTCAACCATGAACTCCACTTCTCTATCAGATGACAATTCCAACAATTCCTAAGGAAAGACATCGGGGAAATCGCGTACCACGGCTATGTCTTCTAGCTCAGCTCCTTAACCAATGAGTTAACCACAAGATAGTTATCTTTCTACACCTCGATGACAAAGCTTAGTCCATCCAATTTCAATCCAATGGTCTCCTAAAACAATCACCTTGGTTCTTTATGAAATCCGAAATTTCAAAGCAATAACTCCTTCATTCAAATCTTGCCAAAGGATAACATGAGTAAATCTGACATCCACAAACTGACTACGCCTATCCACTATAAACAATTATACGTCGTACATGACCATTCAAGTTATAACTTCAAAATCATCTTCTATTGCACCCAATTTCATTATATAACGCATCCAAACTTTCAAGACAAATCCTCTGCTTTCTTCCCAATCACAGTGTACACCTTTCCTTGTGCCTACGGTTGGTCCGGGTTATTTTGTGGGGTAACTCCCGCTTGATGTCCTACTTGCAGTTGCTATTACTACATTAGCGGCCTAGCTCATCTGTTTGGGCAGTTTCTCACTTGGTGACCATGTCAGCCACATCCAAAACACGCCCTAAGTCCACCTGGGCAAGGACCATCCTTGTGTCTCTTTCCACAAGACTAACATGTGGCATTGGAATAGTGGTTCAGCTTTCCAAAGTTATTTCTTACCGGAGGGACAAGTCTCATATTCTCTGTCATAAACTTCTTTCCAAAGTTCCTATTGTCCCTAGCCGGCATGTACCGCAATCCAAAAGCGGCAGCCCTTTCATTCATATCCCTTTCAACCAGTTAAGTCCTCTCATACAACTCATTGTAATCCTTTAAGTTCAGTAGTGTCAACTGACCATAGAGATTCGGTTTCAGTCCATCTCGGAACTTCCTCACCCTATCTATAGGGTCTTCCACCAACCTTGGTGCAAACTTATATAATCTTATGAATTTCGCCTCGTACTAATCCACTATCATCTGATTTTAGCGAAGCCGAAGAAACTCTGCCATTTTCTATTTTCACGCACTCTGCGAAAAGTGCTTCCCATTGAAAGCCTCAATCAAGGTACCCGAATAACTCAAAGCCTTTTTTTCAACTCTTCTATCCAAAGTGATACAGTCTCAGGGTCACTTTTTCCATCAAACTTCGGAGGTTTCAATTTTAAAAATTGCTCTACCAGTTGATACATCTATCTGACTACATTAACTCATCCTTAACCTTGATTCCCATCATTCTCATTAAAATTTCAACTTCCTCGAGTGCCCTTAGAATTCCATTCACTCTAGGATCCTCTGTAACTCCAGCTTGCGAATCCACATGACCTGGACCTCGACCTCAACCTCAACTACTCAAACTCACAAGGTTCACACCACTCACTTACCTGCTATAATTTCCCTCGGGAATCAAAGACCTAAGCCAACGATACCAGTCTAAAGCCCTAGGTAGTGAATCACAACAACAATTCACTAAGCAGTCAGCTACTCACAAACAACAGCCAATCACAATCAATAAAGTTCGTGCACTTATCTCTTGTCCTGACGCACATGTACCTCACATATTATTACATAAAATCACTCAACAATCATAATCACACAGTCTGGGACATGCATCGCACACGAGTCTCCCTAACTGGCTACCCCAAAATCATCGCTTTTTATCACTCCGGGCTTCGACCAACTTGAATCGAACTGACCTTGCTTTGATACCAAATCAATGGAGATGTCACGCCCCGAACCCAAATGGGCTCGCGACACCCCTTCGATGGCCGTATTGAATGCGACGTCCCAGGACGCGTCGTCAACCCAAACAAAACAAGCGAAGATAAATGCAAACGGAAACGGAAATTAAATAACCCAAATAATAATAAAAGACAACAGGGTAGCACTTGCACAAAATCAATAAACCCATATCATTAGCTTGAGATCATAAAAATTCATACATTAGGCTTCTAGGGTTAGTATCCATCTTCGTCATCAAAAGGGACAGGTGGCCGGGTAGACAAACTAATTGTACAAAAAGGGACTACCAAAAAGGGCTTCCAGGCCCAACACCTAAACACCCCTACGATGCCCAATCTGAATCGAATCATAAAGGCTTTGACTCCGTGTCTGAGTCGATCTCGATCGGCTCCTCCTCGTGCTCAAACACCATAGGCTCCTCCTCAGGTTCGAACACAGGCTCTGGTTCTTCTAATTCTTCCCCAATCTCGAGCTCCATGGGCTCCTCCTCGGGCTCGGGCTTAGACTCCTCGAATTCCTTTTCAAGCTCGAGGTCAGCAAGGGTCACAGGTTCAGGTTCGGGTTCGGTTTTGGGTTCGAGTTCAAGTTTGGGCTCCGATTCAGGACTAAGGTTTACCGGGGAATCTCCGGGGTGTAGGACCTCACCATCAGAAGCAAGAACAGCTGAGAGGTCCCACTCGCCTACCCCATTGAACGGAGCATCAAAATGCCGGAGCAATCCATAGACTCCATATAAGTCCCGATAACAGTATGCCCGGTATGTATTGGACTGTAACTCCAGCTTGCTCACATTTACCCACACCACCGTGGTATGCTTAACATAGGCCTCCCCGTTCCCTACGGGGTACTCCACCGCCAAGTGCTCAGTATGCCTCAAGATCCCAAAACGTTTAGGCGAATCACTCATGGTCAGAGTCAGGGGTCTAAAATGGTTTGCACTACAATAATGAGAATTAATCTCAATAAGCAGACAACCTATACCTCACCTAGACCAATGCGTACCCAGACGAGTCTAACATGCAATCTAACCACCAATATAACAAACTCACCAATACACACTTACCTCATCCCGATTCACACGCCAGCTCTGCATATTAGTCAAATCACATGAATATCATAATAACTCAAGAACACATTGTCATCATTCGGGCGCCATACAGACGTACATTCATTCAATTCAATCACATTCATTTTGCATTCGTGGCCGAGCAACTTTCCACGACCCGCGTCAACACTCCTCAGGTCATCCCTCCGATCAATTCGAGCTCCGTCCCTCACTGGACATTTCACACTTTCTCACGATCCGTGTAAACATGCCTCGGGTCAGCCCTCCAATCGATCCGGGCTCCATCCCTCACTGGACATTTCACACTTTCTCACGACCCGCGTCAACACGCTTCAAGTCAGCCCTCTGATCAATTCAAGCTCCGTCCCTCACTGAACATTTCACTCTTTCTCACGACCCACGTTAACACACCTTAGGTCAGCCCTCCGATCAATCTGTACTTCGTCCCTCACTGGACATTTCGCATGCACATACACCACATCACAATTTGCCATTCTCACACGTCGTACAAGTTCAATTCAAATCACAAACTCATCACACTAGCCCACCAATTCGACACTCAACTCGTCCCAATCAAACGTCAATTTCACCCACAAACGCTACGACAATCCAATCATTGCACCCACATAAATCAGCCGCTAAATATGCCACATAATTACCACAATTTAATATACCAATTAATCACATTCACAAATTGGCCATAATGCAAGTTTAACCACTAAACTGGTACTAATTAACCCCTAAACAAGTCTAAAATACCCAAAATACTAGGTAGGGTTTAGGGAGTCGCTTACCTAACTTTGGCTCGAAAAAAATCCACAGGGGGCCAAAATGGCCCGGGTGAATAGTAACGATCGAGGGCACGATGGGTAAGGGGCTCGGCCACTGGTCGGTTCACCTTCGGCCATGGCCCGGGGCTCTCGGCCATAACCGAGCGAGCACCCGAGCACGGGCACGGTGAAGATGGGCAGCGGCTGGGACGGCTCGGGCACAACTGGGTAACGGTTAGGCGAGCTCAGCACGGCTAGGCAATAGGCTAGGTGAGCTCGGGCATGGCTGAGCATGCTCTGGCACGGCCTGGGCAGTGATGACGGCGACTTGGGGGGGGAAAAGCTAGGTGGTGACGGAGAGCTACGGCGGCAGGACGAGCATTGGTGGCGGCGATGAGCTCGGCGACAAGCTCGGCTAGAACAAGAAGAGGCCGAGGAAGAGAAAACCAGGGGTAAGGGAGGTTGCACGGTGGTCGAGGCAACATAATGAGCGGTGGTTGGCAATTGGGCGACGCAGGATCGGCCGACGAGTGGCTGAGCAGCACCGGGCGAGCTGCTGACATAGTTGCAAGATGGCGATCGCAGGGGCAATGGGCAACAGTGCGGCTTGGTTGGGTGGAGTAAGGGTGGTGGTGGCTCCAGCAGACGATAAGCGAGCGGCAGGACGAACGGCGCGGCGGTTGCTTGGGCGATAGCGCCAGGCGAGCGGCCAACAACAGGGCAAGCGGTGACGAGCAGTAAGAAGGATGCAGGAGCAGTCGGGCGGAAGAGAGGAAGAAGAAGAAGAAGAGAAGAAGAAGAAAGAAGAAAAGAAAAGAAAGAAAAGGAAGAGAGAGAGAGGAGGACAGTCTGCATGGGCAGAGGGGGAGTGGACGTGAGCGTGAGGGGGAAGTGACCGGGGAAAGAAAAAGAGAGAGAGAGAGAGAGAGAGGGGGGACAAAAGTTAAATTTTTCCCTTGAGTGCGATCCAACAGCCACAATTAGATCTCGCAAGTTTGATCCAATGGTCCCAAAAATCCTAATTAATAATTTAGGAAAAAGGCCAAAAGATACTAATTAAAACACACTACGAGAGAGGTCTACTAGTCTAAATCTGCACCCGATCAAAATTTCACTTTTCACTTATCCCGGGCAATATTGACGCTCGCCACAATAATATCGACACCGTCCAATTAAATTCATGACGAAACTCCGAGAAATTCGACACCAAAATTCGGGCTTTAAATAACGGTCAAATTCTATCGAGTGCGATTCTAAAGAAATCTCTAATTTAAAAATAACCCAAGAGTTATCAGTTCCGGACGAGATTTTATTATAAGCGCACTGACGAAATACATATTTTATAAATCTCCAAAAATGGGCAGAAATTTAGAATGTCACAGCATGATTGTTGGAAATATGATTTGATATTGTTGGAGGTATGATTTGATTATGATTGTATAGCCGATCTCGATTATGGGCTAATTAATCCAAAAGATCCATAATTGGTTTGGTAAATAGGAAGTTGTGATCATTGTATATTATTTCTTTTTTTTTCTCATTTTTTACATTATAAATAGATCAATATACATGTATACAAATCATATCAATACAATACATTTTTCCTCCAATTTCCTTTCAGTTTTTGTCATGGTATCAGAGCCACTCTTCCTGGCCTAGCTTCCGCGAACCCTTGAATTGCCTCCGTTTTTTTTTTCTTTGATTTGTTATTACAAATCAAGCCCCTGCAAAACAAATCAGCACCCGAATAGGAATTCAATTCAAAGATACCATGGCCAATAACAAGAACACAATTACTGGAGAAAATTCTTCAACGGAGGAAACTCCAAAGTCACCCCATAATAGAGTCTCGGATCATATTGACTAAACTGATGATCAACAATCCACAGCACAAGACCCTGCCAATCCTGCTCTTGCTCCAGTTCACGTCTCCAGCCTGATCCAGTGGCCACCAGTCCACTGGTTTCCAATTCACGGTCCATGGGCTCTCGGGCCAAACCAATCATGGGCTTAATATGGCACATATGGAGAAGAAGCATCCCCGAATCTTAGTGCCCAGCCCATTGAAGGTGGGCCAACCTCTTTCATTGCAGGAGCCAACCCAAATGTAGGGATGGGTTGGACGGGTCCGAGCCATAGACCCGAATTCATTCCACTGGGTCAAGGGACAAATCTGGGACCCAGTCTGATGCCCTATGCAATTCCGATCAGCGACAGTAGCCCCGAACCCGGCGAACCCCTTAACACATCGCCATCCTACGGCCCAGAATTGTGCCTCATCAGCTTACAACTTGCCGGACCAGAAAACTACAGTACCTAAGCTCGAGACTTCCGGCAGGCCTTGGTTACCAAGGACAAAGACAAGTTCCTTAGTGCTTGCTCATGCACACATGGATCAAAAACTGCTTGGCCGCTAAGGTCACCGCTAGACTCCCACCAACCGAAGACAAGAAGACAATCTGCAACAATATCCGTGAAATGTATGGAAAACTAGAACGGTCCAAAATTTTTCCCGCTCACCCAGGCCTTGTCGAAGTTGAAGCAAGGGAACCTATCGGTTACCACCTCCTTCGACCGACTTTCGACTCTGTGGAACGAGCTCGAAGCAACCAAAGAAAAGCTTGAAGGGCCTGACAAAATGCTCCGGCAATATAGAGCAATGCGAGAAAGGGAGAAGGCTACAAGGTTTCTACTGATTTTAAATAAAAATTACTCACATTTTAGGTTGCAAATCCTTGCGATGGAACTCACGTCACCACTCGATCGGATCTACCAGTTAGCCATCCAAGAGGAGAGCCATCAGATAGCCGTGACCGAGCATGCACAGATGAGTGAAGGCATTGCCCTCGCTGCTTTCTCATCTAGCTTCGCTCCCGCTGAATCGACGAACAGAGCCCCCACCGGAAGTTGTGGATCTCTCGGGAACACAGGAACTCAAAGACTAGCTGCGCCCAAAGAAAATGAAGGAAACCCTAGGGTTTCTCAAATGGACGGCTATGATCAACGTGTGGGATCGGACGGCTCTTATTCAGCCATCAAATCAGCCGAATCTAATGGCTATCAACAGGCCACGTCGGCGCCGACTGCTTCTTTCAAGCCATAAGGGATCCTATGGTTCACAAAGTGCCATGTCATTAGGGAAGGTGAGTGGGCAAAACTCTAAATTCAAAAATAAATATTGTGAGTATTGCAAGCGCCCACACCATACTATTGTTACATACTAGAAATTACATGAGCAACCAAATGATAAAGACATAAAAGAGAAGGAATTTTCTACTTATCAAGTTTCCGCACAAATAATTGATGGGGCACATGAAACAATTACTCAAGATCAGTATCAGAATATTATGAAAATTCTGAGTCAACCGAAGACCAGTGACAAAAATGCAAGTTTCTCAGGTACTTTTCTTTACAAGGCAAATTCAATTTCAGTTTATGCATGGATAATCGATTCAAGGGCCAGTGACCATATAATTTGCAATGAGCATTTATTTTCCCATGTTCACAAAGATCAACAATCTTCCATGTCAGTACATCTTCCAAATGGGACTATCACCTATGTTACTAAAATTGGCACCATTCATCTTGGTCCAAATTTTATCCTAAAAAATGTCCTATATATTACTGACTTTGAATTCAACCTTCTTTTTATCTCAAAAGTTTGTGAGGATAATTATTGTCATGCCATATTCAATTCCGAAAACTGCTTCTTTTAAGACCATTCGACTGCCAAACTAATGGATTTGGCTAATTTTGCACAAGGACTATATTTCTGGATTGATTCTCCAAGATAGTTAGATTCACTGAATAAAGGCAATTCTTGTAATGCTACCATTCGTAATAAAATCTCCTTTTTCATCAACGTTTGGGTCATGGTGCATGTTTTCCTCATCCAAAATGTCAAATATGTCATTTAACTAAACAGTCTCGAGTATCTTTTCCAATTAGTACATCCCAAGCAAACAGTGCTTTTTCATTACTCTATATGGACATCTGGGGCCCTTATCATACCCCTCATCACAATGGATCCCGATTTTTTCTCACAATTGTGAATGATTATACACATGCCACTTGGGTCTTCCTTTGCAATCCAAAAGCCAAACATTTTCTCAGATGTTGAATTTCCTTTCTATGATTGGAAATCAATTTGAAAAACCTATCCAAAAAATTCATACAAATAAAGGGTGTGAATTCTTTACGTATGATTGCATATCATTTCTATCTTCTGATGGGATACTTCATGAAAGTTCTTGCACCTATATTGCACAACAAAATGGAATTATTGAGCACAAGCATAGACATCTTTTGGAAGTAGCCCGAGCATTAAAATACCAAGCTTCCATTCTTGAAAAATTTTTGAGAGATTGTGTGGTCACGGCAGCCTATTTGATTAATCGCATGCCAACTCTAATTCTTGAAAGTCGAACCCCTTTTCAAATGCTTTACGGGAAACGGCTAGAAATTGATCATCTTAAGGCATTTAGCTGTTTATGTTATGAAACGATTGTGGGCCCTCGGGATAAAATGGATCCTCGTGCCACTCAATGTATTTTCATGGGATATCCTTTTCTTCAGAAGGGATACCGAGTTATGGAGATCTTCACAAGGCATTTCTTTATAAAAAGGGACGTTATATTTCACGAGGATGTAGTCCCTTTTCAGAAGAAGATATCTTCATCCTCCTCATCATCCGACCACCGTCAATTTTTATCTAATGATGATTTATCCATAACTCCTCAATATGTTCTTATCGCCAAGAACCATCTATGCCAGTTATAAGAGAATCTTTGAGTCAAGTAGATGAATCACCAGTATTATCTGAGGATATTCATTCACCTATTGTGGCTTCATCTCCACCACAACTTGCTCAAGAATCCTCCTCAATACCTGAACAAGTACCAACTAAGTAACCTCAACGTTTTGGATACAATATTCGTCCACTTACATGGACCAGAGACTACATATGCTCTGCATTTAGTTCTCAAGGTACATAATATCATGTATATCCTTATGTCTCATTTAGTTGACTCTCACCTGAACATATGTGCTGCATTAGTCCAATTTTAGAAGAACAGGAGCCATCTTCATAGAATGAAGCAGCACGTGATCCTTGGTGGCAACATGCAATGGCGGCTGAACTTAACTCCCTCATGGAAAATTACATTTGGGATATTGTTTCATTACCCCCACATCAGAAGCCGATTGGCTGTAAATGGGTATACAAAATCAAATTCAAGGCGGATGGTTCTATTGAACGATACAAGGCTCGTTTGGTAGCTAAAGGATTCACATAACGAGAAGGTTTTGATTATCATGAAACCTTTTTTCCTATTGCCAAAGAGGTAACTATCCATTCTTTCTTATCCATTTCTGCTATTCATAACTGGCCGTTACATAAGATGGATGTACACAATGCATTTCTTCATGGGGATATGGATGAAGAAATTTATATGGAACTTTCGCAGGGTTTACGTAGCCATGAGGAGTATCGAGTATGTCGTCTCCATAAATCCTTATATCGGCTTAAATAGGCTTCTAGGCAATGGTATGTCAAGTTCACTGCTGCACTAACAAATGTAGGTTTTCATCATTCCAAACATGATTATGCCCTATTCACATGGACTGCGAGTACTTCATCAATTTATGTGACAATATATGTTAATGATATACTTATCATGGGGAATAATGACTATCATGTTGCAAAATTCAAAGAATATTTGCGTTCAACTTTCCACATTAAGGATCTGGGACCTCCTAAATATTTTCTTGGGATTGAAATTGCTCAATCTAAAAAAGGAATCAACCTTAGTCAACGAAAATTCATTTTGAAAATTGTGTCAGAAGCAGGAATGTCATTATGCAAACCAGCTGTTATACCAATTGAACAAAATGCCAAGCTAACGACACACGAATATGATGTGAGTTCATCTTCATCTATCAAGGATCCATTACTTAAGGATCCAACAACCTATCAACAGCTTGTTGAAAAATTAATATATCTTACCATTACAAGACCTAACAAATGTTATGCAATGCAAATACTTAGCCAATTCATGCATAGCCCGAAACAATCCCATATAAATGCAACATTAAAGGTTGTAAAATATTTAAAGGGATACCCAGGACTTGGTATATTCTTGTCTTGTGACTGCAACCTGAAGATGACAACTTACTGTGACACAGACTATGCTACTTGCCCAATGACCAAGAGATCCATCACTGGTTTTTGCATCAAATTGGGAAGATCATTAATTTTATGGAAAACGAAAAAACATTCAATAGTATCATTATCATCAACCGAATCAAAGTATCGAGCCATGGTAAAAACTATTTGCGAAATAGTTTGGCTACAAGGACTACTATTGGACCTTGGAGTGCAAGTTGATGGATCAAGTGAACTATTTTGTGATAATGATGCCACACTCAAACTAGCAAAAAATCCAGTCTTCCATGAGAGAACAAAACATATAGAAGTTGATTGTCATTTCGTTCAGGACAAAATTCGAGAAGGGATCCTTGTGACAAAAGGAATTGGAACTGTGGAAAAACTTGCAGACATCTTCACTAAGCCACTATGTCAAAGACAACATACATACCTACTAAGCAAGCTAGGTGTCATCAACATATATAGGCCACCAGCTTGAGGGGGAGCGTTGGAAATATGATTTGATATTGTTGGAGATATGATTTGATTCTGATTGTATCACCAATCTCGATTACGGACTAATTGATCCAAGGGATCAGTAATTGGTTTGGTAAATAGGAAGTTGTGATCCTTGTATATTATTTTCTGTTTTTTTTTCTCATTTTTCACATTATGAATAGATCGATGTACAAGTATACAAATCATATCGATACAATATATTTTTCCTTCAATTTCCTTTCAATTTTTGTCAATGATATTTTCTGTTATGTCGTATTAACGACCATGGGTGAATATTTAGTGACATCAAGCGTATATTTTCAATTAGGATTAGATTTGTCTGGTGACGCACATCTGACTCGGAGTAGGGGTGATCGGTTCCTGGTCCGATCCGATCCCACCCGAGAACCGGTGGGTCCTATTCGATTCCCGGGTGGTCCAATGGGAGATGAGAATGAAATCAAAATCTAATCTCTCACACATATTCGTATCTAGACATTGAGAACCCAAACTATTCTTTTCCAGCGATAAGCTCATAAATTTGACCACATCACGAACCCATTATGATACTAATTGGTCGGTGTTGTACTACATTTGAGAGTTTATGGATTATTCATAGTGGTCAATTTGATGAGTATGTTACCGAACACAGAGGACAAAGATAGACAACGAAGTAGCTTTGAGCTGGACACGTGAAAAGGGAAGGGAAAGCAATTTGCACGAGAAATAAAAAAAATAAAGTAAAAAATCATCGGTCCAGTTCCCTTTTGAAATCGGAGACTAGGCCCAAAATCACTGGTTCCAATTTTATGTAATCGAAGACTAGACTGACGCCCCCGGGAACCACCTAGAACTGGTCGGTTCGGTCTAGTCTGAGTGATTCCCGATTCAATCGGTCTATGTTGCTCACCCCTAACTTGGAGGGTTCGAACGTATCAAGCTCGAATTAGGGATCGGGTCACAACCGAGAGGCAACAAGGGGGCCCGACTCTCCGTCGATTCGATCACGCCGAGCAAGTGTTGTCAACTTCCAGCGGGCTGGGTCGCAACTTTTTAAACGTGAGCACCACATGCAAAATGACTCGGAATCGCAGACACACTGTACTCCATGTGCTGAGTGTGTCCCCGGTCGCACGTTATTCACGAATCCAATCGAAAATCCAGTAATTTCCAAACGAAAGGAAAAGCAATAATGACTTGAGAGAGGAAGGACGAAGGTTAAGGACCAACCATGGCCGCACGATGGTTGCCGGGTTGGTGTGAAAGGGCCTTCCGTTGCTATCGTCGAAAGGGGTCCCGAGGAGAGGAGGGGGAGGTCCCCAGCCGACCACCGCTCACGGTCGCGGAGGGAGCAAGTCAAAGCGAGAGGCCAACGGAAGTCCGACGCGTCATGATGGCAAACAAACCCATGTGGGGGCGGTGCACACGATGTGACAGCAAGCGGTGTTCGCTTTATTTTCCAGGATTAGGCACGAGCGTCAGAGTAGTTGCCAATTTCGATTGAAAGGACGACGCACGAGCTCTTTTGGATCAGGACGACATCGAGAACTACGATTAAAGAGGCGCAACCAAATGAAATGTGAGTGCAATTGATGGCCACGAAAATGGCATGCCCAGGATCACCATATTCAGAAACCGAAACACGATAATGGAGAAATTGTCGATTCGCGTGCCTGGTTTGGAATACATCGTACTTGACGCGGAATTTGCGACGGTTTCTGAACACGAACTCAAGATCTTCTCCCTTATACCCTTCGTTAGAACACTGGCCTAATGAGATTGCCACTCACGAGAAGAAAGTTCTCTCTTGATTCGTATGTGAGTCAAATTGTACATCATCCGGTTAGGGGAGGGACTTGACCGCTATTTATAGAGTTTTCAACCATGGGCCCTCTCATTACGGGCCGCGCCGTACTCGGCCCACACCAGCCAGCCCCATATTAGACTTATTAAGAACCTATATATCTTACCTTTATTAGATCAAACTAATTCAGTTAATTTCAATTAATGAAGCCCACATTAGGAAATTCTTATATTCTCCCACTTGGACGATATTAATTGAAAGAGAACTGTGTGCGCACCCTTATATTGGTCTAGAGATTATTCTTAATAGTCAATCCAATCCCATAAAGTTTTGAACACCGAATCATGGCGGTAACTGCATGTACTCACGCAGAGCCCTTTACTGATGACTATTATTCTTAATAGTCAATCCAATTCAACTTTACTGATATGGATTCAATATAGTAGTGTGTCAAATGGACAATACCTCATAATGAGTGATACTTCATGTGTTATCCATTTTGTTAGTCCAAATTCTCTCTCCTTAAGTGTTACAAAACCTAGTGTGTCACCAGAGAATATCCTTCATGGTTCCAACAAACCTACATATGTCTTAGCTTGATAGTTAAATGTACTTTATGTGTAACAAGACATATTGTTAAGGCTAATACCAAGAATGCCCCATAGCCTATACTCAAGGTTTACACAATGCATCGAGATTTTCATCAAATATATGTACTCAACTTGATAAATCTACATTCACAAATACCTCATTGAATGCAAAAGAGTTGATACATATTCAAATATTACAAAAAAGTAACGAAATCATATACAAACTTCATAAGAGCAACATAAAACTAAACAACTCCCACTAATTGACAGTATCCCACGATACTCCTAAGCCCATGTTAATGACATGTCGATCAAATACACAAGGGCGAAGGCCTTTAGTTAGCGGATCTGCAATCATATCATCTGTTGAAATATGCTCTACCGCAATGTCACCATCCTGAACCTTTTCTTTTATAGTCAAGTACTTGACATCCATATGCTTAGACCCCTTGATACCTCTATTGTTGTTAACGAACAATACTACAGAGTTATTGTCACAATACAACTGTATGGGCCTATCCACAAAATCAAATACGGTCAACTCCTTAATGAGATTTCAGAGCCAAATTGCTTGAGTAGAGATCGAAAAGCATGCTACAAACTCCGCTTGCATGGTAGAGGATGTCATTGATTTCTGTTTCTCACTTTTTAATGATACTGCACCTCTTGCTAACTTAAAGATGTAACCTGTTATCAACTTCTTTTCATCCTGACAGCCAATAAAGTCTGAATCCAAATACCCAACTAGCTGTAGGTCCTGAACATGTTTGTAAATCAGCATATAGTCTTTTGTCCTCTTTAAGTACCTCAAATCCTTCTTGGCTGCAACTCAATGATCGTGTCCTGGATTTGACTGATATCTACCTAGAAGTCATGTTGCAAAAGCAATATCTGGTCTAGTACATACTTGAGCATACATAATACTCCCAAGTGCACTAGCATAAGGTACATTCTTCATTTGGGCTTTCTCAAAATCTGAATGAGGATATTGTGACAGACTTAACTTATCACCTTTACTGACTGGAGCAATTCCTGGCTTACATTACTGGATGTTGAATCTTTCTAAAAAACGATCAACATATGCCCTCTGAGATAAACCCAATAATCGGCGAGAACGATTCTTATGAATCTCAATGCCAAGGACAAAAGACGCCTCACCAAGGTCCTTTATATCAAAGTTCTTTGACAACATCCACTTTGTCTCATGCAGTAAACTAAGGTCACTGCTCGCAAGCAGGATATCATCCACATAGAGTATAAGGAAAATGAATTTCCTCCCACTGACCTTGCAGTATATACACTGATCTACTTTGTTCTCAACAAAACCAAATAAAGCGACAATACTATGAAACTTCAAGTACCATTGTCTAAAAGCTTGCTTGATACCATAAATAGACTTTTTCAGTCTACATACAAGCGTACCTGAAACATCTGCCGCAAAGCCTTCGGGTTGCATCTTATAGACTTCTTCATTAAGGTCTCCATTGAGAAAGGCAATCTTAACATCCATCTGATATAACTCCATATCGAAATGAGCTACTAATGCCATAATCACTCTGAAAGAATCTTTAGAAGAGATTGGAGAAAAAGTTGCTTCATAGTCTACTCCTTCTCTTTGAGTGAAACCCTCGGCTATCAGTCTAGCTTTAAACTTTTCAATCTTTCCTTTAGAGTCCCTTTTAGTCTTATACACCCATTTGCAGCCTATGGGTTTATAACTTTCAGGTAATTCAACAAGTTCCCAAACTCCATTATGCTTCATAAACTGCATTTCATCTCTCATTGAATCCAACCACAGTTCTGACTAAGGACAAGAAATAGCTTCCGCATAAGTCATTGGATCAGCCACAGAACCGATACCGTAGTCTTGCTCTCCTATATAGACTAAGTAGTCCTGTGGTATAGCTGATCGTCTCTCCCTAATGGATCTCCTTACTGGAACAACAACAGCCTCATCCTGCACCTGAGAGCCTTGAAGAACTTCATTAGGAGCTGTCTTAACAACAGGATCCCGAATCTCAACAGGTTCAGTATGTGGTGTGGGAGTTTCCACAATTATCTGTATAGAAGGAGATAAAGATACAATATTACCCACCGTACTATTATCCTCAATAGTCTGTAAGCAGTTACTTTCTTCGGCCACATCAAACTCCAAAAACTTGGCTATCTGTGATTCCACAATTCTTGTGCCTCCATTAGGATTATAGAACCGATATCCCTTCGAATGATCCGGGTAAGATACAAAGTAACACCGAGTGGTTCTAGAGTCCAACTTACTTAATGTTGGATTATACAACTTCACTTCTGCAGGACATCCCCAAACCTTAAGATGGTTTAAGCTAGGCTTACGTTCAGTCCATAACTCAAGGAGTCAATGGAACAGCTTTTGTAGGTATACGATTCAGAATGTACAAAGCTATTTTCAAAGCTTCACCCCACAGAAAATCAGGTAAATTTGTTCTACTAATCATACTCCTCACCATTTCCATAAGGGTGCGATTGCGCCTTTCGGCCACACCATTTTGGTCATGACTCCCAGGCATAGTAAACTCAGCCACTATCCTAGAATCCTTTAAGTATTTGGCAAATGGCCCCTTAAGCTGTCCGGCATCGCCATGCTTGCCATAATACTCTCCACCTCGATCAGATCTAACAACCTTTATGACTTTTCCCAACTGTTTCTCGACTTCAGTCCGAAAAATCTTGAACTTATCAAGAAACTCAAACTTTTCTTTAATTAAGTACAGATAACCATATCGAAAATAGTCATCAATAAATGTGATGAAATAAAAATTTCTACACAAGGTTGTCGTATAGGGTCCACTTATATCGGTGTGAATGACCTCCAACAAGTCAGAATTTCGAACTGCAGTTTTCTTCTTTATCTTGGTCATTTTACCTCTACAACAGTCTACGCATGTCTCTAAGTCATCTTTAAGAGCAGGCAGGATGTTAGTTTTTATCAGCCTTTCTACTCTATCCTTAGAGATATGGCCAAGCCGTTTATGCCACAATGCATAAGACTGTTCCGTAGGTAATGGTCTCTTAAAAACAACATTTTTAGTCATATAAGCGACGTATATGTCATTGGGAGACAAACACAATCTGTACAATTCGTTGGACATATAACAGCACCCAACCTTATTTGAATTAAGAAACAAAGAAACAACATTGTTCTTGATTTCAAAAGAGTAGCCATACATGTCCAAATACGATACGGAAACTAAGTTCCGTCTAAAAGAAGGTACATAGAAAGTGTCTTTCAACATTAATCTAAAACCAGAGTCTAGAATCAAGATTACATCTCCCACAAACACAATATCAGCTTTCTCGTTGTTTCCCACAGTGAGTCTTGACTCATCCTGATTTGGCTTCCTCCAGTTTATGAATCCATATATGGTAAACGCAACATGATTAGTTGCACCGCTATCGAGCCACCAAGAACTAGATGGTACTTCTGATAGGTTGGATTCACAAACAAGTGCGAAAGAATCATTACCTGTAGGCTCACGTTTGGACAACCAAACTTTAAAATTTCCACAGTCCTTCTTTATGTGACCTTTCTTCTTACAAAAGAAGCAGTGGACCCATATTGTCAGATTGACCGGTAGTGTCATGAGTACCTTTATGAGTACGATTTCTAAACTTCTTATCATTCTTTTTGTAGGAACTAGAAACATATGAGGCTAGATGCCCTTTTTCCTTCCTAAGTTTCTCTTCTTCTGCCACCACCCTTGCTATCAAGTCATTAACTGACCAAGTCTCATCTTGGGAATTATAATTTGTCTTTATAATTCCGAAATCAGGTGGAAGGGTGTTCAAGGCTTGATGCACAATACAAGTATCAAGAATGGAAACATTAAGAGCTTGAAGCTTCGTCTTTAGGTCTACCATCCTAAGGTCATAATCTCTAACCCCAGCAGTACCATCATACTTCATATTGAAGAGCTTTTGAAGAAGTGTACCAACCTCAGCATTAGATGAAATGCGGTTTCTAGCCTCTAAGGCTGCCATCATTTCTTTAGTAGTACAGTCAGCTGGCAAGCCACTTTTCAAGTGTTCTTGAATGGATTTTTTCATTGTCAATAAGCAAATTCGATTGCTCTTTTCCCAGGCAGCATAGTCCGTTTTCTCAGCTTCAGTACCGATAGCTGTGATTTCTGCCAGCTTATCTTTTGTAAGAGCAATGTGAACATCCACCAGCTCCATTCCAAATAGAAAATCGTCTTTCAATTTCTTAAAATTCAACCCAGTAAGGACCTCAATTGAAATGGAATTGCCGTTTACAGAAAAGGTGACTGGAAAACAAACAAACAATACAATCAGCATCATGTGAATACTTATATAGAGAATTACATACATCATCATATAATCACCTTTGGGCAGAAAATATGACATGCAGTTGTACACTCTCCACATGACAGTGGCCATGAGAACATATTCTAATCTTTTGTGAAATCACCACCTTTGGGTGTATGAACCACTAAGATCAGTCATTTCTCAAGCACATGCTATACATGTACCCCTCCATAAACTAATACAAGATCACCTCCTTTGGGAGTATAATCACATAATAGATCAAGAGACATCCCACCACAATATGAGACCGATATTTCTCAAAACCAGTCAAGTGTGCCACTTTGGCGGTCACAACCCAACTGAATTCTTGAAAATCTCTCATACCAGGGATATGAACTTTATGTATCACATTTACTATATGCATATAATGGTAGGCATAAAGACAGGGGCGTATGTCTCTGAAATTACATGTCATGCTAATTATACTGTTCCATTCATTGATAGACAATGAATTACACCCTACATAGTCCTTATGTGGTGATATACATGTGAGTTACCTTATGTATTTCTGAAACCATAGAGAAATACAAGAAAATATGCAAAAATACTCTAAAAATACGCATACATAGGGTTCTACATGTATTTTCACATCTGTATAAGCTTCAAACATGTAAAATAAATACACCACAATGTAGAGCATCTCGATACAAGCGCGTCGATACCAAGATCGTCCAAAACGGACGTCGGACGCGCCCGCACGCGCCGCCGGAAGGCGCGGCACGTGCGCGTGTGTTCAGCCGGTCAAACCGGTCTGACCGGTTGAACGGTAGGGTCGGGTCGGGTCGAAAATCGAGTTGGGTCGGGTCAGGATCGGGGTCAACCGGATCCGCGCCTCACTGACGTCACTAAGGCAGTTACCGGCAGAAGAATGCGCCGATTGGACACGACCGCACGTGGCCGTCACGCGCCGCGGCGCCTAGGGCGCGTGTAGGCGCGTGACGGTGCGTCCGACCTCCTCCGGTGACGTGCCGCCCACCATTTTTCTCATCTCGACGAGTAGATTCTAAATAACTAATAAAAACTAACTTTTATCTGACAAAAAATTTCAAAATTGGGCAAAAACCTCTTGGACAAAACGAAAAAACGGTTCTAATCCACATGTTTCAGTTCTAATCTATGGCAGGCTCTGATACCACATGATGGCCACGAAAATGGCATGCCCAGGATCACCATATTCAGAAATCGAAACACGATAATGGAGAAATTATCGATTCACGTACCTGGTTTGGAATCCATCGTACTTGACATGGAATTTGCGATGGTTTCCTAACATGAACTCAAGATCTTCTCCCCTGTACCCTTCGTTAGAACACTGGCCTAATGAGATTGCCACTCACGAGAAGAAAGTTCTCTCTTGATTCGTATGTGAATCAAATTATGCATCATCCGGTTATGGGAGGGACTTGAGCGCTATTTATAGAGTTTTCGACCACGGGCCCTCTCATTACGGGTCGCGCCGTACTCGGCCCACACCAGCCAACCCCATATTAGACTTATTAAGAACCCATATATCTTACCTTTATTAGACCAAATTAATTCAGTTAATTTCAATTAATAAAGTCCACATTAAAAAATTCTTATAGCAATCTCATGCCATCGCGACGAAAGTTGCTAAGGATTTGACGTGTGCACGTAGCGATCTGTCGATAGTGATCCTCTTTAGACGCCCTAGTCACAGTTGTACCTGATTAGAAGGACGACGAGTGGCCGATCTGCCTACATCGGGTTGCGTAGAAAATCGGATTTAGATAAAGTGAGTTGTGTAGGTTCATGCGACTCTAGCCACTCACACCTTGATTCGCAGAATCGAGTTTAAAAGGTTCGTTGACGATCCACGCCCCCGTCATAGATTCAAACGAATATTCCCCTTGTGACATGCTACAGCGAACCAAAGATTAAATATTCATTCACAATTCCCATATGGTAAATCACTTTCTGTGAAAGTGATTCGGCTCTAGGGTGTGAAAAAATTTCAGCAAATTAGTTTTTTGAATCTTTTTTTTTTATAACCGAAGTGTTTGCGCGGCCGGCGAGTTTGGGCTCAAAATGATCAATAAATGAAAATTCATTTAAAATTAAAGAAAATATGCATCCTTAAAATTGGAATAATGAATTCCCTAACCTGAAAAATAGGAAAAAAATTTTTCGAAAAACGATTTTTCCAAAAGCATTTTTATTTAATTTCCCCTAAACAAATGCACCCTATATCAAAGAGAGTGCAATGGATGCAAGGCATGCTTCGTCTTATGTTCTGATGCTTTTGTCCGCAGCTTTCAGGCCATCTGATCATGGCGAGAGACAATTCAATGGAGTCTTACGACATGGCTCAACCTTCCTAAATTCCTAAGAATTCGAGGTGATCATCATCTTGGTTGTGTCTGCCTACCCACGTTGTTTCTTGGCATATGCTACTTCAAGAAAGATCAGACGGGAAAAGCAGGGAAACTCTTAGCCCATTTTACACGATTCAATGTGGCAACAATAAGAACGAACACCCTGTGCTCAACAGCAAAATTCACTTCCAGCTTCCATCACCTAACAAAAATTAATCGGTCCACTCGGACGTAATCCCAACCGCTGTTGCTGTCATTGATGCCGAGGGATTGAAAAGAAAACGGTCCGTTGGTTTGTAAAGCCTCGGGTTGTTTACCTTCGTAGCTTTCCTAAAAGAACTTCCGAAGATCCTCTCTCGGCAAAAACGCATGTCAAGTCGATTGATACCTCGTGCCTTCAGCCTGAAACTGTCTAACAAGCTGCAAGGACTGATAGTAGAGGTTGAGGTCGAGGCTGTCGACATTTCTATCCACTCGAGCCCGCAAAACCGCCTGAAAAGCAATAACACTTTTTTAACCCAAATGGTATACACCGCCATGCACAATGCAAGTCGCGTGCGCTATCTCGCCCATTTGCTGGCAAAACTCAAATCTCGACAATGAAAGCTCTCGCCTCATTATCAGGTTGAATCGGTTGTTGAATTTCGTTACATTAAGGCTTTGCATTTGTTATTAAGGAAACAAATTTGAGAGTTGGGTGTATTTATTTTCTTTTGAATTGTCGTGACCCTCCCAAAGTTTCCAATGCCGTCGGGGAAACAAGGGATGAGGTGTAGGGGCATTGCCTAAGGCAGGTCAATGGCTCTCAAATAGGCGTAAGCTCTCCCAAGTCATACCCCGCACGACGTTGGATTTCATTTTAAATTTCAACTTAGCCTAAAGGATTTTAGGAGTCGCCACTAACCTTTTTGGGGTGGGCTAGAAACCAAACGAGACACGAGAATTTTGTCTTGTTTTCTAGGCAACCAGATGAGCCTAGGGACTTGATTATGCTAATCGTCTAATTAGCGCCATTCGGTATCTATAACTCGATACAAAATGTTCATCTAAGTGATCGAGCAAGTTCTTACCAATTATGATTCTAAAGGTCTTTAATGTCACTAAGTGTTCATGCAAATGTTCTTTTGAGTTGGTTATGATCCTAAGGGTCATCTTAACCATTCTAGAAAGAAAATAACAACCAATTTATTGGAGGTGCTAAAATGAACACTCAAGTATTGAAGAACTCGAAATAAAGTGTAGCAAAGAAAATCCGATATATGTCGAGCAAAGAATATTACATTGTCATGTTCTTAAGCCTCAGGACATGAACCCGGTGAACTTGATCTGATGCCATGCCGGGCAAACAGTGCCTTGTTATAAGCCTTGGGACATGAACCCCATAGCTTGAGGTTAAAGACTATCCTAAAATTGAATTAGATTAGGGTGAACCTAATTCTACTCATTCTTATTAGGTGATAAAGTTAATCTTGACTAAGCTAACCAATTATTAATAAAGGTGATGCTAAGTCTAATTGGATTATTATTTGCTAATTATTCTAGCTAAAGTGTAGGTTAGTTTGATTACTAACTCCTAAATTTATTAACTAGCTGGTCTAATTAATGCTAACTAATGTTACACTAAACTAAACTAAACTAGATACAACCATTAATCACCACCATGGTCCACCATATGAACTCTTGGCCGCCGCTTCCAATCGGCAATCACGTCCAATTGCTCATACAACCATTCGAATCAAGCATTAATAGACTCACACAATTGACAAACAATCAAGAAATGAGGAATTGAGCTTGGAAATTGGATTTCATATAGCTAGGATTAATTAATTATTGCTAAGTGATAATTAACTTTCACTTTGCATTCACTAGCGCTTAGTTAAGTCCTAATCCCCAATCCTAAACTTGCCGTCGAATCATACATCGCTAATCGCAATTCAGCCTGACATACATCTAATCAGTCTCACACGTGCTCAATTAAACATGCCTTAGGAACTAAGCAAACGATTAGTTGCCCAAAAGGGTAATTCTCATTTTTTTTCCCTATTCTGCCCAATTATGTTTTAATCTATCCGACTAACCCAATGAAATTCAAGTTGAATGATTCCAGCGGCAAAAGAAATCTTAATAAGTGTAGTTTAATGTTTTTTTTTTGGTCGGTAGTGTAGTTTAATGTTCATTCATATCATTTTCTCGAATTTTGACCCCATTTATCCAATGTTACTGATTTAACCCGCCCACTCAGAATTCAACCCGATCTGGACCTGGATTTCGAAAACTGTGGGGAAAATAGTAAATGAAGTTCAAATGCCGAAAAATTTTATAGGGAGCATCCTCAGCACGTGTTCTTCAACTTTTATTTCATGACTTTTTGCAAAAGAGCCCTCCAAGAACTAGGAAAAATTATTTGAACAAACATTAAACTATACTTATTAAGATTTCTTTTGAATAAGTGAAAAATTGGCATTGAAATTGAGTTGATTCAGCTTAATCATATTTGAACGAGGTTAATTGGCACTCTTTATGAAGGACCGGTCGGGGCCCTAAACTTACGCTTAAGTAATGGCCAACCCGTCTCAAGCCCAAACTCTTAAAATTGGCTTGAAATTTGTCAAATAAGGAATAAATTCTAAAAAATGAATAGAAAAGAGTGAATTTTAGAATTTTCCAATCGAAGGTCGAAATTCTCAATTTGACCGAAAAGTCAACTCTTGATATTTTTTGTAAAAATTAACAAATGAAAGTCTAATAAAGCTTGAAAAAGATTAAATTGATGATTTTTTTGATATTTCAAATTTTCAAAAAAGTGTTGATCAAGAGAGTTGACTTTATGAGTTGACCAAAAAGTCAACCGAAAAATCAACCTTGGATAATTGAGGAAAATGACTCCTAAGTTCAGATAGAATGCAATGAAACTTAAAAAACATTGAAAAACATTGAAATGACTTTTTTTTGGCCAAAAAAATGAGTTCTGTCGCAATCAGAAGCCATAGTTTGAGTTTTTTACAATAAATGATTTATTGGCTAAAAATTAGATGTCAACATGAAAATAAACTCATGCTTATTATTTCTAATTGTTAGTTAGGGGAATAGATTTGCAAGTGTGTGTACAGTGTTGGCCATTTCCGGCAAGGAACAAGGACCAAGAGACAAGGGAACGATATGGTTTTTATTGAGTGAAAAATGGTTACAAGGCTAGGCTATGGGACTAATTCCTAGGCTGAAGGGTGCAGCTGTGTTTTAGTTGGTGTCTTCTGTTGGTTTCTTACATGCTCTTACACGAGCACCATCTACCCTATTTATAGGCAGATATAACCGCCATACTCTTGTACACGAGGTAAAGACAGGCTACGTGTCTTTCTTTTTAACCTGTGCACTCTTTTACTTTTATCCAAGATCTTTTTTCACAAAAACTCTAGACAACTCTACACACTTCAACTACCATCTGAAGATTAGATAATTTGCAGAATTCTTCTAGATTCTCTCGTAAATGGATCACTTCTTAACACTCCTCCTTAATCCAAATCTCGAACTTTGGCTTGTGGTGGTGCCTTAGTAAAATATCCGCGAGTTGATACTTGGTTTTGCAATATTTAAGCTTGACCTCTTCACTACTTTGCACATCGCCTGTAAAGTGAAAGTTGATGTCGATATGTCTCGTTCTCCAGTAAGCTTGACCTCTCCACTACTTTTTCGAGATAGCTATCGCGAACTTTTTGTCGCGAATTTTTGGAATAGGGTCTGTTTATATTTCTCCAATTCCCCTAATATTCTTCGAAGCCATAAACATTGTTGTTTCCTATACGTAAAGTTAAGAGTCATATTCGAAAGTTATTACTTTCTGATAAGTTGGAATTTCCTTTCCTTATCCAAACACAATAATCATGTTGAAAATTACTGGTCTCTATCAGATACAAACTTACATTTTCATTGTGAAAAATTATTCAAGTGAAACGGTTAAGTAACATAATTACTTGATATTGATACTTACTTCATATGAAAAATTACGTACCATATTTAAAAATTAGTAATTAACAACACGGTAACAATACTTTCACTCTTGAAAGGTTATTACTTATCCTACTCCGGAGGATAAGTTACATCTCTTGACTTTGGATGAAGTCCGAGTTTCTTTTCAAGTTGCTAATCACGTGGTGAAATTATAAGTTACCACTAGTTTAAAAATTAGTTTTTCTTTAACAATATTTGCTACAATCAGATATCTACGAATACTTTTATTTTGACTTGCTTTGTTCAAATGAAAAGTTACGTGTAGTCGTGAAAGATACTGGAAACAATTGTTGATCAAGGCATTTTCCAAAGGAGTAAGCTCCTTTAAAAGTTAGTAATTATGTGTCAAATGATATTTCCTGTTACGTTGAATTAACGACCATGGGTGAACAGTTAGTGACATCAAGCGTATATTTTCAATGTTCAAATCTGCGCACGACATTAAATTATTGTAATTAGTGATCGTCATTGAATTAGCCTTGTCCAACATAGAGTAACCTTGAGGCTAGCCCATGGGCTAACTTTGGGGATAGAGCTCTTCTTGATGTGTGGACGATCCAATTTTTTATGCATTCACAACATTGATCTAACCGACAATTCAGTTACCCCACATTGGCTGCATACTGAATTGTTGTATTAACCATGTGGAATATGTTTCAGGAAGCCTTTCAAGTTAATCAGTAGCTTGTCATTCTAGAAAAGTAAGTTTTTCCTATTCCTATTAATAACTAGTAATTTTACCAGGTTTAACTTTTCAAGGTTAGAGAAAAATTTAAATTTAGACGGCGAAAAGGAAGTTCCTTTAAATAAAATAGAAAAAGAGCTATTACTATGATATCGCACCAAGCTGACTACAGAAACCAGGCAGTCCAAGCTTCTACCAAAACCATATACAATTCTTTTACATTGCTTAGTTCTTTTCTCTTACACCCAGAAGCAAACCAAATGCTGCAGGGATTACCCAAAACTTTCAGTAAGGCATCAGCATCGGCGTATCCTTTGTGAAACGATTTTACAAGGCCACAGCCAGCATAATATATATCACAACACTTCCTTCTCAAGCTTCAACACCGCCATAAAGGCTTCTTGAGGTACATCGACCTTGCCAATCGCCTTCATTCTTTTTTTCCCTTCAGCCTAATAATAGAGAAGATAAAGCTTACTCGGATTAATAAATCTTCCAGAACTATCATCAATTTTCATTTGCTTGCAAAAACATACGCATGCTTCAACATAAAACAGATTGCCAGAACAAAATTGAAGATCTCGAGTTTCACCATGTGCATTTGGGTTTGGACCCACAATTACTGAAGAGATTATGTGATGATGACATGTGACTTAAGATAGATAAAAGCGGAAAGACCAAATTTTTTTTGTCCTTCACATATATCTCATTAGTTAATGACTCTTCAACTCTATAAATTACTATCATCTTTTTATCTTAGTTAGAAGGCATATGTATTTGCTTTTGTATACAGAACCTGCATGGAAAGCTCCCTGATCAGTCGCATCACAGAATTTTAAATGAGTAAAAATTCAACTGTACAGTCAGGCAGACCTTTCAAATATTAGACCATCAAATCACATAAAAAAAACTTATAGAAAAGCCACAACACAGCACCGGATCACCATGTAACCAATTCGAACAATTTCTGACCCATGCAATTTGTAGCATATTTATCCATTGATACAAGAAGGCAGAGAAATAAACCATCTTACATCCTGTCCTCCCCCTTTAGCTTTTTTGAGACTTCCATCATGACAAGTAGGGAAAATTCTATGTTGCCATATTAAAATAGTACTAGTACATGACTAATCCACTTGCATATATCAGAAAACAACAAAGGATGGATCTAATCCATCAAAGTTAAAAGCAATTCCTTGGATACCTTCACCTTTATTGGAAATGAGATAATTGTGTATGGGTGGTACGCACTCTTTTTAAATAACCTTTATATTCAAAAGCCGCCCAAAAAAAAAAAGGATTAGTATCTTAACGTCTCGTGCCCAACATTAAACAAGGTTCCGCTTGACTGTCAACTCCTTTATATCTTTTCAAGCATATATACTCCAGTGAGATAACTACTGCTTTCAAAATTTCTTTGATCTCTGCCTCATCCTCATGTGTTCCTAATGGTCTGATGAATCTTAATGATTCATGGCCGAGGATAAACAAGGATTCCACCTGGATATCAACACACATATATCTGTCTAAGCATACATAGTCAAGTGAGATAACCATTGCTTCCAGTTGTTTCTTTGATCTCTGCCTCATCCTCATTTGTCTACAACGGCCAATAGCCTGCTGATGCAGTATTTCTTTATTAAGGAATAGATATTGATGATAAATCTTGTCAGATTTGTCTCCTACCATATGTTTATATTGTCTCTTTGCTTATATCATGTTCCAGGTCGAGCCAAATTATCAGATGACGATACATCCATCAAGTTTGTTTGATAGACCAAGAATCATGCAGATCACAACGTGTCATTTCTATTCAGTTCATTGGAAATGATCCAAAGATTCCAAACAGTTAATACAGTAGAAATCCTCCGTCCTCCACAAACGGGACAACTAGTCCACTCTGACTTGCTTGAAACTGACCAAAAGGGGGAAAAACTTGAGTGAATACTTTCTTCATAGATGTTTAAGTGTAAAGAAATTAGACACACCTGTCCAAAATTATTTCAAATTAAACCACAGTCTAAGCTGAAAATTTCATTAGACAACTTACAAAATTTCAGGCAGGGAATAATGATCGAATGAACTTGATTACGACAGAAATTCAGGCTTTGCTTATTAGGGTTCTGCGGGAGGATTTCCAGAGGATTTAAATATCAGGAAGTCCGAAAATGATATTGGTTATGATTTCTTCACAAGAGTGACAAAGAGCAATTACAAGTCTGAGACACAAGATTCGTAACAAAGTCAACAAGGAAATAATGAGTGGATGGCCGCTTCTAAATGATAATAATAAGTACCTGTTTCTTCAGCAACTTCTTTTTCCTTGAGATGTCACCACCTAAATATAAGATGGACAAGAAAACCCATATAAATAAAACAAATCCGAAAGACAATAGATACTCACAGACACAAACGCGCGCGAGCGCGCACAGAGGATGAAGAATCCAAATAAAAGGAGGGAAAGGCAAAAACTTGAGCATGTGTGGTGAGGGATATGATCTTCCTTAAAGACCTATAGAAACTTGATTTTTCTACTTCACATAAGTAGCATACATCATAAATTTTCTCATTGTGATAAGCTTGGGAAAAAGCTGCAAAGCCTAACCAACATAGTAGTCTCATCTCACCATAGCATTTGGCTAAAACATCCTTCCGGATTGCTGATAAGGATTCACTAGCAATCACTTTTGAGCCTATGCATGCCTGTGACAAAAATACATAATGTCATTTTTGTTTTGTCAAAGCAATAATTTAGCAAGAGTGCATGATAGTTAACTTCCTATCCATCAGGAAAAAATGGAGAAAATGCTAACATTAATTATTGTTTAGGATTTTCCTTTCTTCTTAGGTTAAGTCCTTAATTGGTCCCTTAAGTTATGCCTTTCTTATAATTTCATCCTGCAACTTTCTTTTTGTGCTATTTAATTTCAGGAATTAATTCCTGTTAGTAAAACTGTAGATTGCTGATATGGCATTGAAAATGTGCCAATTTGGAGAATGTCGCGCTAATGTGGCGACAACTAAGTGACTCATCGCCAGCAAGACAGAAAGAGAGATAATAATATAAAAGATAAAAGAAATGTAAAATCTGAAACCAGAGAGAGAGAGAGTCAAGGAGGGGGGCTCTGCTTTTGCCAGCCACCATAGAGGGCAATGACCCTTCAGCTACCAACCAGGGTAGGCACACTCGCCAGTGGCTGTCAACAACTGTAAAAGGCAACTTGGGTCTGTATTCCTCGTTGCAATGACTTACTTCTGTACACTAATCACAGGGAGCTCTCTCTCTCTCTCTCTCTCTCTCTCTCTCTCTCTCTCTCTTTAATTTACTTAGTTAAACCTATACTTTTCTTATCTGTATCTGAAAATTAGTTTTTAATCACTTCATATGATAGATTTCCTTTTTTATGTGAAATTATTTGATCCAAGTAAGTATGCCCTGTCAGCCAATTTGCCACATCAGCAATGCCATGTCCTCATATTAACAGTGTTAATAGTAGTAAGACTCAATTGCACAAGCAAATAAGTTAATAGATGACTCAATTGCACAATTAAAGTTAGAAAAATTGAGAAAATGGCACAAGTAAACAACCAAATCTGGACTATGCTCTTCAAAACATTATCTGTGGTCACCAGTAGACAAAAAAACATATATGCAGGAAGCCCAATTGCGGATCTAGAAACATATGCCACAGGCATAGGACTCTGAACTGTATGGATAAATTCATGTTTCAACTATTAAGGTTGAACAAATTGTCATGAGCATAAGTGGAAACCAAGAGACAGGCATGTTCATCACAATTCTTATCATGCCCTTTAGTCATTGTAATTAAACGTGCCATTGTGGTAGAGGCTTATTTCTTTTTTTTGGAGGAGTTTCAATTCAATTAGTTTGACAGAAATTAGGGACAAAACAATGCTTGATTTAGATTACTATGTTTTAGAACAACTAATTATTTGCGGTAGCGCTGCCAGCAAATACACACCCATGTCTTACTTGGATGGGGACTTTGAACATTTGTCTTGGTATAAGCTCCTTTAATTTTTGTGTCAGAGCTCTTCCAATAGCATATGCCTGAAGGGAAAGCTTCCATTAATTGAATGGCATCAATTCTATAATTGTGTAATGCACAAATAGAGAATACAAATTGACAATAATTCACAAAGTTCGCCGTAAGACTACATCTGAGAAGGAAGAGAGTAGAAACAAGTGGAGAACAGTCAAAACTTTTTCATTTTAACATACTATGTACCAACTCCTCTTTTGTGATGTGAAATACTGCAGATTTGCGTCGCATGCACCTCAAATTGATATTTTGGCTTTACGCATTTCTCAGCAAACCTACTGTGTTAAGAGATGGGTATATCATAATATTCTCATGCACAAAGTTCTTTCCTACTCTCTGTATTTTTCTAAGTTAAATCATTACCATATTAGAAGAAATGAAGTAAGATCAGTGTTTTCATCAAAGGAAAGTTCAGCCTCAATTAACAAAAAATTTGAAGGAACTTACACCCAAATCATTCACTAAAACAGATTCAATTTTAGCAAAGAACAAAGAAGAAATTAAGAAAACATATGGACATACTTGACTGTAGCATATGGTACTAACACACTTATATTTCTTGTACCAACAGATAACCCTTGTGATTAGATCAATCATATCATTAATGTGCTTAGTGCTGTCACAATAGGTCAAGTATACTTGTAATTTTCTAATAGGTGCATGGACTCTTTTACACCATTGTGCTCTGTTGCCATATGCTCCATAATATCCATAAGCCTAGGGATCAAACACTCTCACTATATCACCAGAACTGAAGATAACACAAATTACCTTATCTTTGTGAACAATAGTTGCTAGTGGTTCCACTTGATCACCATTGATCCTGATATCGAGCTTTATCAAATCACTCTCTTTGTACCTGCCAGTCAAATTCCAAGGGCACACAATTATGAGAAACAACAAGAAGTACATGAACCATGAAATGGACTACTAATGCTCTCATATCAGTTGTCATCCCATGAACTGAATAAAGTATGAACATAATAACAGAATGGCTCACTCAAGACTGAGAATTTGGAAATGGAAGCAGAGTGGATACACAAATCTCAAAGTAGTAGATTACATAGATTTAAAACTTATTGTCTAACTTGTACGTCTAGGCCTTGACTTTTGAGGTTATTTTTAACAAAAGAAAAGATGGGATCAGGAATAAATCTACTTGAGGAAAATTATACTTGGTTTGAGTATAAGACCACAGAAGTTCGAATATATTTGCCACACCAGATGATGGCCTTTAGAAGCTGATTAAACTGAATATGCAAGTTAAAAATGGTAAGAAGAGGCCTAAAAGACTGGAAAAAACAATTAAAGATATCGATATATATAGACTAAACTGTATCATTGGTACTCAACAAAGCATAATAGCGCAAGAGGATACATTTAACGCAGCCTATGTAGACTTCACACGCATAAACACTAGGTTTTTCTTTGTTGTAAATGATAATTGAGTGACCTAATTAGTTTTTGAAAGTAATAGTACCTCCTAACACACCAAACAAGTTATGTTGAGCTCAATGTATAACGTCCTGCACCCGCAGCAAACCACCCTTGTTTGTTAAAATGTTAAATGCTCACACTAAAAAATTGACACCAGAAAAGATTTCACAGGACAACGGACAAATTGCAGACTTGTGATATTTTGCCCAACACATTATGTTAAGGCTTAGAATTCAATAGCAAGATGGGACACAAATGGTTAACTTTCATCCTGCCTTTGCTTTAACTCTTGCACCAATCGGCTGTAAGACCAGTCATTTATACTTTCTTTAGATTGAAGGCAGCAAAAGTAGCCCTTTATTTTGCAAACACTAGCATCAGGTCATTTCAGTGTACTTAACAAGTCATTTAGTGTGGATGAAAAGGAAAAACAACAAAAGTGAGCTTATTCTTTCTTATAGAGAAATTCTTATTTTTCCAATTTCCATGAAAGCAGCAAGAAAAATGAAGAAGAGAGAGTAGCTATCCTGTTACAATTTTCAAGAATCCTATTCTCTTTTGCCAGCACATGAACAATTCGAGCTTTTTTGAATTACTAGAGACGGCATTAACTTAGCAGTCTTGCAACCAGCCCTTATTCACGTCAATAATCACTGCTCTTGACAAAAATTGTGACTAATCTAAAATTACCATTTCTGTTAAAGTATCCCACATCGCTTAAGCTTATCTTCTGTGGAGTTTCAATGGGCCTTATATTTATATAGTCTCTTCCACCTATCAGCTTAAGCTTTTGGGATAGACATTCTAACAAGTATCAGAGCCAGATTCCATCCAATTATATTTTGCGCATGTGGCCCTGCATTCGTCAATTCCATGAGTCATTCCTAATATGGCTTGCACATGAGAGGGTGTGTTGAAGTATCCCATATTGCTTGTCTATGGAATTTCAATGGGCCTTTTATTTACGTAATCTTGCTCCACCTATCAATTTAAGCTTTTGGTTTGGACTTTCTAACAATTTTCTACTAAAGTTAGACATAATGACTGTCCAGTGAATCAGCAAAGCAACACCATAAACTTACCCAAGAAAAGTGTACTCCATGCTAGCATAACCTTTGCTTCTGGACTTTAACTGATCGAAAAAGTCGCCTACCATCTGTCATATTAAAGAAACTGACTAACAAAACAAAAACAATGTGGAGCAATTGGAGCAATATGTAATCTACATGTAATAATCTACGAAAGTAGATTAGAACCAAAGGTACCTCTGCTAAAGGTAATTCATAGGTGAGGGATGCTCTATTCTCCATAATAAATTTCATTTCTTTAAACTCCCCTCTTCTGTCTTGAGAAAGCTCCATAAGTGCACCAATAAAATCTTTTGGTGTGAGCATCTCTATCTGCAATAATTATTAAAAGATGAAATATAACCAGCAGTGACTCTTTGCTTTACTCACTCAAAACACAAAGTTAACTGGAGCAACAAAAACTAAAAGAGTATAGAAAAGTAAAAGAAAATAAAACAAAAATTGAAAACTAACCTTAACAACTGGCTCCTCAATTGAGCTCCTTTGTCCAGGTTCAGGGAGTAGAGATGGATTTGAGCATTCAATCTTATATTCACCAAAAATGCATTCATGACAGTAGTCATATATCTCAACTAAGACAAATTCATAAAACCACTGGATATCAAATCATAAATTTGCTGCAGCTGATGTACGGCTTAATCCATACAAAAACAAAATAAGTATAAAAGCCCAAGAATTCAGATTGGGCATTGTCCAAGAAAAGAATTTGAACCACAATTTACAGCTACACCTACAATTTATGACAGATTGGCTAACTGACTGGAGCTAAAGTATTGAAGGTGATAGGAGCGAATTTCCAACTAATTTATTAAAAACTGATCCACACTGAGAGTTTTGGGCGCTTGGGGACAACAATGTTTTCATGTTAAAAATCAAAGCTCTGAGCCTAGTCAAGGCCAAACAATTCCTCCTAAATAAATACAGCCAAGCTACATAAGTCAACTTTAGGTCCTTCATCCATGAAGGCATTGACACCTCTCCTTCAAGAACAGTGCATATTTTGGGAAAAGTTTTGATCGTTTCCAACCTTGGCCATTTTACTCGAAATCAAATGTTTCTGAAAAATTCCATGTGATCATCGAGTTTCTTCCATATGAATGATATTCAGGACATACTCCTTGATAATCCACTAAATGAGCAACTATTCATCGGAGTCCATTATCATGCCTTCATCAAAAGCACAAACTTCAGCCTGAAGTTTTGCGAAATGATTTGGGCATTTGTAGCTTTTTCTTACTAAGTACTTGCTGTTATAAACTTCCTCCAGCTTAGAAATAAAGAAGGAAAGGCTGACTTTTTTTTTTTTTTTGGTAAAGAAGGAAAGGCTGACTTTAAGATTAACCAATTAGGAAAGTCAAAGAAGAAAACCCAGCTGTTATCAAACTTGCATATTATAAGAAATGCTTTGGCATTAGCATGCTCATAGCAAAGTCTACAAGAAAAGTTTTTCAATATAACAAATTCTCACAATTGCAATTCCTCTTTGCTAATATTCTGGAATACACACGTCCTCTTACACAACACAAAAAGGAAAAATAATAGTAGAAGTAGTAATGATAACAACAACAACAACAATACAAATAATTATAATAATTATAAACTCATGCAAAGCAAAAAAATAAATAGTTGAGTAGAGAATAGCTTGGGATTAAAGACTTACAATATCACCATTTACACAGTTCACCCTATAAACGACACTAGGAGCAGTTGTAATTAGGCTCAGGTTGTACTCCCTCTCAAGTCTTTCCTGTATGATAAAAAAATTAACCGAAATCAACATCCTGGATTCTGTTTGCAGAGTTTCTTATTTTACAATTCTGTTGACAAAATTCGACTTAAAAAGAAAACAAGAAAGAGCAGTTTCAATGAGCATAAACCTGGACAATTTCCATATGGAGGAGACCCAGGAAACCACATCTAAAGCCAAAGCCCATGGCACTTGATGTCTCAGGCTCAAACTAAGCAAAAGAAGTTTAAATGTGAGAATAGTCATATACCAAGTGGTTAGAAAGAGCAGGTACTATGTCCATACCAGATTATGTAAAACAGTTCCACAGCAAAGAAACAATTACTGGAGTACTAGTATCTCTTTCTTTATTTGCAAAGAATAATTACAGGTCTAATAGACCAAATTAAATTCTCCAACCATTGATTCAATTTTTCCACCAAAATTCTAAATGAGTTGATCAAATAGATACGTCCTCCCAGCAAAATTCAATCGATATGCCCAGCTCACCAAACTAATTAATTCATAGTCTCTTGTATTGCAGGAAGTAGTCCACCCTGTCTTTTTTGGATGCATGACATTTTTACCTATGAAAATAAGTACATATTTATTGGCGAACGCCTGCATTTTCTAGAAGCTTCCTTTTGGGAAAAAATGGATTCAACTTATCGATAATCCTGGAATGATCAAAAAGGATACACTTGATGAAGCAACCAAACCACAATGGAAAGTCAAACTCGAAATATATATAAAATAGCATTAGATTTACTACACAACCAGTTTGGTCTTGAGAGACTAAATTGATTTGGTTTGCCACACCTGGTTCCTTTTCCGAATTGAATCATGTTCATCCTTAATTTCAAAAGCTCAAATCCTGGATTTGCGTCTTCATATTTGTATCTAGTCATCAAGTCATGGTTCTGCGATCCTCTACCGCTCTCCTATTATTTCAGCTTGACTCCTGCCTTGACTGCTCCTCTATTCTTTTTTTTTTCTCTCATTACATCCACAGTTGCTGAATTCACATTTTGAGATACAGAGGTATAATATCTCCAACTTTTCAGTGGAGGTAATATCCATATGCCATTTCTGCACATGAAGAAATATCCTCATTCTATATTTTAGACCCACTATTTTACAGATTTAGTTTTGGTGATACTTCTACCTAACAGTTAAAAACAGATGATATTCAGATAGAAATCTAACTCAAGTCCACATCACTCAGAACTATGAAAATGGGCCAGATTCATTGAACACAATCACAGGCCCTCTTGCAGACAACCTGAGAAGCAACAGTAAAGTTACTAGCCTTTAACAGTGGCATTCAATACCAATTTGTAATTGAATATACCATTGAAAGAAATTGATAAATATGCATGTGGACATTGCCAATCAGAAACCTTCGAAAAAGCTATGATTGCATAAGGCCCATGACATCCCTATATCACCAACACTAAGTAATAGAAAGCCACCACATTCTCAAGTCAAAAAAAAGAAAATTTAAGTATGATTTTTATCATTCAAGTAACACACCTTCAATGCAGCATCATTAAGTTGCAGTTTCTCCAAGGCATCACGTAACTCAGGAAACCTTAGAAAAAATTGAGGAAAAACTGGAAAACATAAATAATTTCAGGCAGAATGATCTTTTCATATTCAAAATGTAAACAATAGTCAAGGTCAATACTGGTCAGCTTCGACAGGAAACAAGCCACAAAACACCATCGGCGCAGCTTCCTCGTATCCAGGCAATGAGTCCTGTGCCCTTCTGCCATAGTGAGTTATAGTGTCACCTACCCTGGCATCTGCTACAGACCTTATAGAAGCTGAGAGGTACCCAACCTGGAAAGATAGTAAATTACTAAACAGAAAAATAAAATCTTTGTAGTAGAGACCAAGACAAGCGTAAAACTTAATATACTTTATTTTGACATCAACATCAGTTATGACTGTCATCTCTACAATTTATGTGGCATCCCTGATTCTGGTGATGGATTAGTTCAGTATGTCTATCAAATCTTTGAAATGATTCAATCTCGTCTTAGTTCTCAGATTATGATTTCTGAACTAAATGCCATAAGCAAAAAAGTCAGAACTTCGGACATCTCATCTAGGTACTACTTCTAGGTCTTATAGACAAAAGCAGAAGGCATAGTGGCATTTCAAGAGCCAAAAGTTGAGAGTAAGCAAAGAAGAAGAATACCATGTTTTTTAATATGTAATGATCAAGAAGAAGAAGACTCAAGTGGAAATACATAATCTTGCTCCATTACCTCCCCAGCAAATAGCTCTTCAACTTGTAATTGATTAGGAGATAAAACCCCAACTTCATCAGCAAAATAATCCTGTAAAGTTAAAATTGGAAGTAAACAATTGACATATATTCATTACAAACATCCCTAGGACCTTTAAGAAATCTTAATCAAATCATAAGTTGCATTTTAACAAGCAATAAAGACATCAAGTGATGCAGGAGCACCATTCTACTCTTAGTATTTTATGTGTTTTCTTCTTTATTTAATCTTCCACTATGTTAATAGGCTAATAAGGTCATGTGTTAGTCAGGTGGCTATTTATGAGTTCCAGTGGTGGAGATTTGAAGTTGTTTATGTTAGATCAAGGGTTGAGACTGACTTATGGCAAGTAATCCTAGTTTAAATGGATCTTTGAATCTTTTGTCACTAGCTTCTCCTCATTCAATAAATAATATTGATATTTGTAAACCCTAGAATATCATTTCTCTGTCAGCTTGAATTCATCCCAATTCTAGCCCTCATCATTGTTCTTTTGCTGTCTTTTACTTCTCCAATTATGTCGTTAAGCTTCGCACTGGTAAATAGCTGAATCTTCACATACAAGCACAGATGTATGCCATTGGGTGAAGTTGGAGATCGATAAGAAAACGATGACATAAGCACTTTACCTTCCCACTTGCCATAAAATAAATTCTGTCACCTTTCCTAAGGGTCCCATCAATGACTCGAAAATAAACAATAACACCTCGATATGGATCATAGTAGCTGCAGAAGAACGATGAAAATAGATGTATAATCAATTATAGCTTGATAAGTCATGTACGTGCTGCAGTGGGGAAAAAAAGCACTTTGATCCAGCAGTAGCTGCAACAATTAGCTGCAGCATATGTTTGTAAACGCATAAAATCTCACAAGCAAGAGATTGTCAATTTATGTGTTCCTAGAATTTATTGCTCCTCAAAACCTTTTCACCATTTGAGCAACAACTATGGCTAAAGCACATGTCAATGGCCAAGTACAACCACAGATTAAATGAATTGACAATCCCAAGATCAGTTGCTGAAGATGATTAAAAACTTCTCTACTTAAAGCTGGTCTGAGGGCTTCTATTCACAATGAATTGCTTAGATAGCCCATCAGAGTATAGAGGCATAAAATTAGTCGGCAGCTCATGTGGAGAAATACATACACCACCCTCACTTCAGAAAGCATGCTGTCAAGCAGTGAAAACTGCCTGAGGAACATCGAAAAACTTTGCTAATAGGTGAGGGCATAAGCATGTTTGCATATACTTGAGCATAAACAATTTCCTATGCGCGTTTGTGTGGGTGTGGGTGCAATGCCAGTGCATCCATGCATGCGTGCGCGTATGAGAGAGAGAGATTCCAAAAAAAAAAATCGATTTGAATAGGTTGACTTAAAAAGACGTAACTATACCTAATAAACGAGAAAGAAGTCTGTTGAGAACTTCAAAAAGAAAAGGATATATGGATGATTATTCATGAACCGCCTTAAATGCACATGAACAGATCAACATAAGCTTTTCAACAAGTGTTTCATTTCTCCCTGTTTGCTTCAAATTTCATAAGCATTTTCTTCCTAGCAATCTTAGATGCCTCCAATAAAAAGTTAACTAGACGCATTTCAGGCAGTTACTGAAACATTACAAGCAAAAGAAGCTTGGAAAGTATAAACAGAAATCCATTAAGTAAGAAAAAATCATTTCAAGGACATGGAAAGTCTAGAGATGATGGCATTCAGAGATCCTTTTCAGTAGCACAACAAGGGGAAAAAGATCAGTATTCCAAACACTACTGAGCCTTATACCACTAAATGGAATCAGCTATATGAATCCATAACTCCATTGTGCTCAAAGTAAGTTCTGCATAAGAACGAAGTGCTCCAAATCTTTCTGCATCATTTTGACACATCTTTCCGGATCTTCCTCACCCTTATTAGCCTGCATCTCCAACTTACAACTATATCTTCTCACCAAAGTATTAAAAGATTGTCACTGCATGTATTAAAACCAATTTAAACACCCTTTCCAATCTTATCTTCAATTGAGTTCTCACCTACTCTTCCACATAGGTTCAATTCAAGCACATCCAAAGGAAATTCTCATCTCATTTTCTGCATGCATCGATAATTGACCAACCATCACTTCAAGCCATATAGCATCACCAACCTTATTATCGTCTTGTTTAGCATTGATCCTTAACCATTAGCAACACTCAATGGTTGCACAAACACCAAATGCACTTGGCCACTTCAACCATCATGTTGATACAGGTAAGGTCTCCATCAACTTTTCGATCCTTTTGCTAAATGGATCCAAGAGAACATAGCAACTCTCTAAGACATTCTAGACTCTAAATCATAACATTTGAACTTCCATGATGACTAAATTAACACTCAAAATCACCTCCAAAGTCAATCTTCCTGCTATAAACAAAAATCAGTTTCTCCACTTTGTGCTGAATTACTCTTCCATATGATTATATGCCTTGTCCACTTAGTCCTTCTACACCGGATAAAATATGGATATAACTTTTACTCTTGTAACAAGGTACTGTTGAACTACCATTTGCTCCACAAGTTTAAATTGTTCTGAGATAGACCCACAACATATATTAGCCTATTTCTTGACAGCCCCCCACCCTCAACCCCGGGCGGTCCCGAGCATGTAAGCCAAAACTTACACGCGAAACACAAAATGTAGATGTAACCAAATGGATTAAATAACCAAAGACTCAACAAAACAAAAGGAAAACCTACAAAACAGTGGCAGGAGGGAGCATCAAAATTCAAATTCTTTAATTGTGCTAAAATACCAAGCAAATAACCGTTTTTCCTTAAAATTGTTTAGAAACAAGCCAATCACTAGGTGCCAAAGTATTTTTCTTCCACTCCTCAGGCATCTTCTTTGTTCTCGATCAAAAAAGTTTGTGGAACAGAAATAATAAACAATGGAATGACAGGTATTAGAACTATGACGGCACTCGACAAGATTGACCGCTCATATAAAATATGGAAGTAGTTTTACAAAAATTTTTAGAATGGGACAACAATAGATTAGCAATAACAACACAAAATTATGAAGGAATGCTTAGATGATGATAAGAGTATGATCATCAAAATTAGCAAGCTGATACTTTTTGAGTGAAGCGAACATTAACCTGTCAAATATTAAAGCCCTTAAAGGCCTTTCAATAGTGTCGCTAGGTGGTGGAATCCTTTGAACAATAGAGTCGAGGATATCCCATATGCCAATCCCTTCCTACAGAACAAAAGCAACTTGAAAGTGAAGTGTCACTCCTTAATGAACAGAAGATTTTAGGACCTTGCAAATGAGATTAAAAAATTTTCCAAATGTTCTTGTAGTGCAAGCATGTGTCGGACTGACCTTTGCAGAGCACAGGATTGCATTGCTGCAATCTAAGCCGACCACCTGAAAGAAATACACACTTTTCACTAGGGCTTCTGTTTCTTCATTTGTGATGCTCATACAGAGGACAGGCACTGAGAAGATCCAACAACAAACAGGAAACACCAGTACTACTTAATGAATACATGTATCATCCAACTAAACGAGACTACCACCTTCTTAAAAACAAAGAAAGCAACAGCTGAACTATGAATGGATCACTGACATTTCATAGTGTTGGTGAATGATGAACTTGAGAGGCTACACGTTTTAACATGACAAAAGCATTCACCGAAGAAAACTCTTTAGAGTTCATTTGTCGCGAGGATTTAGATATAAAGAGAGCTTATCTTTGTAGTTAAGAAAAACTGCTGCATGACAAAAGCAAGCAGAGGTTAATTTATTGTGCCCCAAAATGCATGATGTCTTATCTCTCTTGAGAATGCTCAAGATATGTGTTTTTAGTCTTCCATTTTAACAATAAGAACAGCTCATAAGCAGAATGGCAAACTAAGGTAGTTGAAACTGGTCATGGTTGAACAATCAAAAATCCCATTACAGGTATTTCACAAAGGTACTACCACTTCCTCTTACTCGATTTCCTTCTTCAGCTATTAGGACAATGGAAGTCCAACAACAAGACAATAATTGGGATATCACAGATCAGTCACATCCACAACTTTCATTTTGAAAACCATCAGTGACAGTCATAAATTACCATCTACTTAGGAAAAGTCCTATTTGTGAATCATGGAATGGAGCAGGTAGTTATAAACATAGAAACCTTCTTGTAGCCAAAAGGATGAGATTTGCCATTGATAAAGACAACTTAGGGAAATAATTCTAACATCAGAATGGCAAAACTGACTTGGTATCATGCTCTCCACTTTACGATTCTGAGGAAGCCCGCCGGTAAGGGCAGACAAAAGTAATAATGGCCAAATTGTGAAATTCTGGACTGATTTTCACTTGTGCGCATAAAACTTATTCCAGGACTTCCCAAAATTGTTTGTTATAACTAAAAGAATAAAGAAGTTGGCCTCCTCATAATGGGAGAATTATCCACAGCAGGGTCCTAACTTCATACAAGCTGCCAAAGATGAAGAGGTGGACACAATGTTATTCTCTTTGAAGATTACACCTCAACTAATGTCAACATAGCGCATGGTGAACAAGAACATAACACAGGATTGTGAGTTTATGCCTTGTCATTCAATAAGGTTCTCCCAATATAAAGAAAAAAGAAACCCTTTGCTGATTCAGCATCATAAGTTTATTGCAGAGAGATTTGGTTTGAGATGGCAACATCAGTTTATTGGGAAGGGATTTGGAAGGTTAAAGCTCCTAAACATAACAGCATTTTCATTTGAACAGAAACATTGGTGGAAACACAAGCAAGTAGTATTTGTAATTATGCATCATCAGTATTGTCAAGCAATGCTACCAATTTAAAATGATTGAAAACTCCATGGATCACCTTTATAATCTATGATTGGGCATTATACATCTGGTCTCATAAGTCATTGAGAATGAAATTTCAATATTAGGTCAGACTAATACTAGAAAACTACAAAATTATGTTTGTGATCATATCTTTATGTGTCACGCCCAAATTTGCTAGGAAAGAACTGGATAGAAGTTTGACGGCCAAGAGATAAGAGTATGCACCCCACTGTCTATTATTGGATGGTTCTGCCAAAAGTATTGCCCAATTAGGAATGATTTATACGTCCATTTTGCTTCCATCATATCCTCGCATGCATGTGACCCTAATTGCTTCATTATGGATGATGGGTTCTGTATTCAGCAAAATAAAGATCTATAATTTCTAACTACCATCTAAATTGTGTTTTTCACTTTTTTTCATTAATTTATTTCATTTCACAAATGAACCTAAATAATACGGAATTTGCCTCAAGAACAGTGCCGCCCAGTAAAACAACAAGGAACTATAAATGCCAGAGCACAATGCAAACAACGGGGGGGAAGAACAGCATTGGTGCCACAACTTGTGTACAGAGGTCACTTTGGTGCCAAAAGTTTCATTTTGATCACTTAAGTGCTAAATCGGAGAAAAAACGATCACTTAAGTGCCAACAGCAAGAAATTCCTACCAAATTTAATACGTGGCTTTTATATTTAAATTTTAATGACACATGGCATTTCCATGTGTATAATTCAATTTTTTAAATATTTTTTTATGATTTTTTTCTTTCTTTTCTTTTTTCTTTTTTCTTTTCTGTGTTCTTCTTCTTCTACCATGGCCGGTGGCCGGAGGCCAGCCACTGGCCATGGCCGGCCTCGTCGGGCATCGCCTTCCTCTGGGCGAGGCCCGGCAAGGCAGCCATGGCCTCCACGAGGGCCGACCTCGCCGAATCTGGCGAGGCGAGCCCTCGCCGGGGCTCGCCCTGTCCAAGCGAAGGTCGAGGTCACCTGGGCAGGGCGAGCCCCGGCGAGGTCGCCTGGGCAGGGCGAGCCCCGGCGAGGCCGGCCCTCGCGGAGGCCACGGCTGCCTCGCCCAGAGGAAGGCGACGCCCGGTGAGGCCGTCCATGGCCGGTGGCCGGTGGCCGGACGCCGGCCATCGGAAATAAGAAGAAAGAAAAGAAAAAAAAAAAAAGAAAAGACAGGAAAAAAAAATGCCACATTAGCCTTCGGCGAGCCACATCAGCCTCCGGCGAGCCACATCAGCTTAAGAAATTAATAAAAAAATGCCACGTCGGATTTTCGGCGAAGTGGCACTTAAGTGATCGTTTTTCACAACTTTTAGCACTTAAGTGATTCGATTGAAACTTTTGGCACCAAAGTGGCCTCCGTACACAAGTTTTGGCACCAATGCTGTTCTTCCCCCTGCAAACAACTATTTAGAAACTACCTCCTCAATCTCCTTGACAACGTGATCAGGTTCTGCTCCTGGAAGGTCTATTTTATTTAACACCTGTAGAAACAAAAAAAACTTTCTAAGCCAATGTTATCAGAAAAAAGGAAATCTGGTCTCAAAACCTTACTCTATTCCTTACCACATAAAACCGAAGCAGAATTTATGTGCACACTTGTATACTTATTTATGTACTCTTAAATAGTCCTACTTAACCACCCGCCTGGGCGGCGCTGTTGGAGCGCGCACTCTTCCTCTCGCAAAAGGTTGAGTGTTCGAATCCCGAGTGCCGCAGGGTGACTTAACTGGTGGCACGTGTGTGGTGGCTAGCACTTGTTTCCCCCAGGGTTTACTCCCCGGCCGTCGGCCGTGCGGGGTTCCCTGGGTTATCAAAAAAATAAAAATAAAAATAGTCCTACTTACTTCTTGGTAATGTGTGGAACTAAGTAGAGTAAGAAGATTTATGTAGGTAACATCTCTTAGTGAGGAAAAGCTTTGTTCTGGGAGGTTTTATGCTGAAAAAAAGGGGAGCCCAGATTAGGATCACTCACTAGAAGTTGGCAACCAAGAGAAAATTAGATATACAGAGATTATATCCAAGAAAAAGTTGATATTGCCTCACTTGAGGATTACATGAGCAAAGGTGTCCAAGGTAGTATTGATTAGTAAAAGAGTAACCTCAAGATGCTCCAATCAAATTAGAGACAAAAAAATTTCAATTTGAACCCTTTAACCGAATTGAACCCAAATTCTCAATCCAACCTAGAGCAATTGGATCTCATAGAAGATTTCACACAGCATAGTCGCAATAATTAAAAAAGACCCCTATTACCGGCTCCACTTAGTAGGATAAGGCTTAGGGTCAATTTGATAACTGAAGAATAAAACTGAAACTTTAGGTACTGAAATTTTAAGTGTTAGTAATATTAGATGCTGGAAATTGAAAAAGAAAACTGGTAATACATGAAAATTGTATACTGAAGATTAATGTCTTATAAGAATGGAACCAAGGATGTATTTGGTGTATATTAGCAATATAATTGGTAAAATTTCAAATGGTACTGATTCTCCATCAATAACTTAACCCTACCCTTCCATAGAATATCAAGTGCACCATTTACTGAATTCAATATTTTAAGTCAAACTAATTACACTTACCGAACAAGCTTAATAATACAACTTGTTAGTATCCTTACTACAATGCCCAGGAATCATGAATAAAGCAAAGAAGTTAAAATACATAAAGATATCCAGAAAAGGGAAAAAAGATGCTCAGGTGTAACTGCAGTCCTTGATTATAAAAAAAAACTACTTACAGGAATAATTTCCAGGTTGTTTTCCAAGGCCAGATATACATTGGCCAAAGTTTGTGCTTCGACACCCTACAAATATGACATGCATGATTCAACAAATCAGTACCGATATTTCAGTTATAATGAATAAGGCTGCTAGTATCCTTTCTCAAACAAACCCAAAATGATTCCAAGAAACTAGTTATGAGAAAAGACCTGTGAAATGGAGAATAAGCCACCTTGATTTTTTATGGAGAACAAATGCCTTATTCACTTTCTTTTCTTTGTTCATTATGAAAGTCAATTTGGTCTTTACCAAAAAAAAAAAAGTCAATTTGGTTAACCAAGAGTAAGTAGAAAGTTGATAATAGGTAGTAGTCAACTTTCTAATTGGTGTGACATCTTTCAAAACAAGCTAGATGAATAATCTTTTATTAGGTCATGTCAAAAAGATAAAGTGGTAAATTTCATGAGCAGACATCACTGGAACCTATGGATCCAGAGTGCCTAACTGCATTGTATTTTCTCCACTATCCACAAATGAAAAACCAGTGTCAAACGAGGCCCAGCGGAGAAAAAAATGTGAAGAAATGAACAGGCCACATGAATACCACTTTGCAGTGTCGCATTAGAAAGGGAAACCATAAAAAATCAGAGGGTGAGTTCCGTGAACAAAAAATTCCTAGCAAAGCAACGACTTGAATATTGCTACGCCTTCATCTATTCACTCAAGCTTTAAAGTCGTCCAACAAAAGTCTATGATGGTATAAGCAAGACATCCTATGTTCAAATCTCTCTAGATCCCTTATTTTGCTTCGCAGTTTTTAATTCCAACGTGTAAATATCAACACCACACTTTTATCGAATAACTTATACTTTTAGAACAATTGGCAGTGGTTGCACAAAATTCTTCAAATACTAACAATTTTGACCTCATGCAACTAGCAGCACAAGCTCTCTAAATACTGCTGGCAACTCTTTGCCTTCCACATTCCAAATGTTGCTAATCAATTCCATCTTGAACAATTTTTAGTGAAGACGGAAGGAAGGGGGAAGGACATGACTGTAGAAAAGAGGAATGACTCTACATGACAAGTTCTCTAGCAGGCTGAACATGTCTCTCTGAAAACAACAGTCAACCCTTGCTCAGACAATAATTTCCCAAGCAGGCGATTTATTCTAGAAGAGTGGGTGCTTTCATCTGAGTAAGCTACACCTTTTTCCTTCCGATAAGTTGGACATCTAAAGAGGAAGAGTACGATACAATGGGACAAATAGCCAAGAGCTTCTTCTATGCAGAATCAGTATGACAATAATTATCTGCTTATGCTGACCAGATATGAAGAAAATGGCAATCTGGATAAGTTTGATGAGCACTTATTGAGAGTAACACCAGCAAACTCCTTAACGGTTGAAACCCAAAAGTTTTGCTGAAGGTGCTAATAGTTTTGGCATGTCAAACTTTGATGTTCTTCAAAGAGATTTGACTTACAACATGAAAAGAGCCTACAACCAGCGGATGTTATTAATTAAGCCAATTGGAGGAAATCTGGAGAGTCGAAACTTTCTAATGAAAAAATGTGTCACATGTCATGGCAAACTATTGAGCCACTTCCTCCTTTGGGTCCTACTCCAAGGAGCACGAACTTGTGCCGGTATGAATGGACCAGGGACTGCTACTACCCAATGGAATCAGTCGGATGCATAAAGAGCCGTAAACACCTTATTGCCAGCAAAAAAATGAAAATGCTAAATTACCTAAAAATCCCTTTCTAAGCCTATCGACAGTACTAAGTCGGGGCATTCCACACTATTTTATGGTCAAATTTCATAAAAAGCTGCCAGTGTTTATTTCTGAAAATAGTGGAAGAGATTAGGAATCAAACAATCGAGTATCAAATTATAAGATGCCCACCAGAGTCAAAAGATACACGGTGCCAGCTATAGATGATATACAAAGCTTTGCTCAATGATAAGCCCGATCTGAAGAAAGTACCTGAGAAGCATCTACAACAAGGAGAGCACCTTCACATGCAGCAAGAGAACGAGAGACCTAGATTCAAAAGGTATAAAAGATACTGGATCAAACAGAACAAGCATCTAAAAACGTTGTATGAACTTGCTCTCTAGGAGGAGTCCCAGATCGGTGTGCTATTCAACTATCGAAGGCCCCAATTACCAACATGATTCAACACTTCGAATTTGCAGGAATGGGATTCGAAAGTCGGTGAGAAAACCTTGTCCTAATTCTAGACAGAAGTTCTTCTAAACAATAAAACACCAGGTCTTTACGATAGCAGGTTGCCTCTGATCATGCAATTGAGAAAAGCCTCCTAAAGACAAAAAAACTCTACCCACTGGCAGACTGTTGCTATTCTCCCGTCAATAAGGACCAGATGCTAACAAAGTAACAATCCCGGAACAGAAATATTCCCAAACGGGTAACAGCAATAAAGCAGGGAAGCATGGAAAAGCCACAAAGATCACTGGCCAATGCGAGGCTCCGAAATCGCATTAAGAGGCAGAGGCCATGGACATACCTCATAAGAGAAGTCAACATGGCCGGGAGTATCAATTAAGTTCAAGCAGTACGGCTGATTCTGAAACACGTAGCGCATTCGAGCTGCCTGACGGGAAGAACATATGAGGCAACCAATAACAGGCACAGGAAAAGGCACGCCATCGTGCAGCGTGCGCATCAAAACAGGAAGAATTGCACGAAGGGAACCTGAAGTTTGATGGTGATGCCTCGTTCTCTCTCGAGGTCCATGTTGTCGAGGAACTGGTCCTTCATCTCGCGCTTCTCCACGGTGCCCGTCAACTGGAGCAACTTGTCGGCCAAAGTGGATTTCCCATGATCAATGTGCGCGATTATGCAGAAGTTCCTGATATTCGAGGTCGGGACCTGCACCGCCATCACGGACATGGAGGGACACGCCAAAACACGAGAGAGCGAGAGAGAGAGAGAGAGAGAGTTAATGGCTTCCAATCGGAGGAATCGACGTACCTTGAGGAGGCGACGTTGGCCCGCTTGCACTTGGGCGGCGGCATCATCGACGCCGGCGATGGTGCTCGAGGCGCAACAACGGAGCCGAGGGAGGCTGGTGATGCTGCTCTTGCTCTTGCTCTTGGGTGCAGCGGAGTGAAGCGGAGCGAGTTTAGGGGCGGAGGAGGACGGAGGATACTGAGAAGTGGTCGCAGCCGTGTGGATTCTTCGCCGGTGGTGGTGGCGGTGGCGATTGGCTGCGGATAAGGAGGAGAGCAACGCTGGAGAGGCGCGCAGCTCCGAGACGGATGCCGACGTGGCCATACTCTCCCCCGCTCCCACTCGTGCTTGTTTCCTCGCTTCAAATATAAATCAAATGTCGTGTCTCTCCTCTTGTAATCCCCTTTCTGTCCCCCTTCATAAGATAGCCCAGCCTCACCCCAAAACTTAGTTATGGAAATGTCGATGGGCCAGTCCAACTAGTGGGCCGGATGGTGTTTCGATTAAGCGAAAAATGGTCCAATTCAAATTGGCCTATTTAATCCGTATTGATCTATTTTTTATGCAATTCAATTTAAAGACCCAGATCAGACCCAACCCAATTTAGATCCAATCCATACGGATTTCATTATTAGAAATTTTTCTCCTTATAGTGTTGTCTCTAAAGAATGGGCGACTCCATTAATCAGCTCACAGAGTCAATGAGAAGCTTATGGGTCGGGTTATGGACAAGGGTGCAAAAGATGGCACTGAAACGAAAGGATGGTGGTTCTTACTAGGGTGACAAATAATGCGCTCGCTCTCGTAAATCAACTCGCTTTCGAGCATGGGCCGACCACGGTGGCCAGAGTATAACCTTTAGCTTTCCATTTGTACCCCCTTTCTGATGAGAGATGGATTCCGTGATTTCTGCGCGTGAGAAGATGAAAGTAGGTACACGGAGGGAAGGCTTGGATCAAAGTTCTTCTTCAAAATGTCTCATGAGGTCTACAGTTATGGTGAGGGGAAACATTTTTAAAAATGTCCAATCAATTGAAGAATGCATAGACATTAAAATCTGAGTTGTTACGAATTGAACATACTTGTATCAATGTTACATCCTTGACATTTAGAAGTTTCAACAATGAATAAGCTCCCAAAACCTTGGCAAATGAATGAAATTGCAAAGATAATGAATATGCCAGCGATTCAATGATCCTCAATCAATGAAAGTTGTCTAAATTAAATTAGTCTAAAGCTCCGTTCGTTTCACGTAAATTAACTTTCAGGAAAACGTTTTCTGGATTTTTTGGTGTTTGTTTCGCAGAAAATTAACTAGTCATGGAAAACATTTTTCACCTATGGCAAAAACACATTCAAAAGTGAGAAAAACATTTTCTACTTTTAAAAAGCGGAAAACATTTTCCTTGTTTTCTTTTACCTCATTTTCTTTCACAAAACACATTTTAATTATTTATTTATTTTTTAAAAAAACTAATTTTTTTTTTCATTTTTTTTCTTTTTCCTCCTTTTCTTTCATTTTCGTTTTCGTCTTCCCCTGCTGGTCGCCGGCCACCGCAACACCCATTAACCTCGAGCGACGCTGAGCCTCACCTCGTTGGCCTTGGGCGAGGTAGGTGCCTCACCAGAGCACGCCAGCCTTGGGTGACCAAGGCCCCGCCTCGCCTCGCTAGATCTAGCAACACAAGGCAAGGCGCCGGTCTCGGGCGAGGCGAGGCATTGCTCAAGCTCGCCGACCTTGGGCGAGCGAGGCTGAGCCTCACCTATGGCAGGTCGCTGGCTGTCGCTATGGCCGACAAGGAAAGAAAGAAAAGAAAAGAAGAGAAATATAAAAAAAATTATTAAAAAATTAAAAATTTGAGTTTTTTTTAAATAAAAAATTTAAAAAAATGTGCAAGGAAGAAAATCAAATAACGGAAAATATTTTTTGAGTCTTTTTCATGTTTCAGCCAAACACCAAAAAATATTGTCATTTTCCTGAAAATGGCTTTTCGAAAAATATTTTCCAGAAATGTCATATTTTATGCGAAACAAAAGAAGCCTAAATTGAATAAAGCATTCCTTCCATGTGAGACATCAATAATAATCCAAGAAGACATTCACATGCATATAAATTTGAAAAAACTAGGAATCATTTCGAAACTTGCATTAGTCGCTCACTGCACCGCTCTCTTTCCACGTGAACGGTTAAAGGGATTCGTGATTCATCAAATCTCTTGTAGAACTCGACGATGATCCATGTCAAATCAGAAAAAACAAGAGCTAAATCACATCACATCACATCACATCACATTGATTATTCTATTCACTCCATCTGACTTTTCCTTTTATCAATGTTTCGAGAGCTAAAATGCAAACAAGACTCCTCAACAAGTTTCGAGTTTCAAAGACATGACTCTTCTTGAAATATGATAACCAAGACATATCATCTTCCATTCATCTAGTCTTGAGAAAGTTCGGGAAACGCAAAATCAACGAATCACATATTTGTAAGAGCCATTTGAATGGAACATTAGACACCTAAGAAAAATCAACAATTCACATATTCATAACAGCCGGCTGAAAAAAAGAAGAATTATATTCATGTTTGATGCAATGCATATTTTTTTATAATTAAATGAAATAGAAGAAAAGAGAGTTTTATTTGAATGGGTTTTATGGCTTAATGGACACAAGCAAGTAATCTCACGATCTCGTAAGTTTCGGCTCTCAAGGCTCATTGGGCCAGTATGAGCAGAACAACACGCTATTCCAAATCTGTGCGGTCCCATTGGAAACCGGCAAAAACGGCTCATCGAAGACCCTCCAAAAAATGCAACAGCGAAAAGAATTGCTAAGAAATGATAGAGGAGGACGCATTTCATTTTGGCGCAAGCTGGCTGAATTCATCGCAAAGCCATCAATCAATCTTCCTCAAAAGTTCTCCCTCGCTAACACGGTGGAGAGAGACTGTCCTCGCCTATGTAGAAATCTTCAAACGCCGCATTGTAAGTTCATACGGGTTCGATTTCGATTGATTCTAGGTGTATGAGATCGGACGTGCAATGTATTAATGAAGGAAGTTCGAGTTCTTCGAGGAGAAGCTGGGAGGGAAGTGCAAGGCGGGATCGCCTGCAGCTCCAGCGGCCGAGGGAAGCTCGTGATCGGCTGCGACAACGGTGCCGTGAGCTTGCTCAATCGCGGCCTCAAGTTCAATTGCGGCTTCCATGCTCATTCCTCCTCCGTTCTTTTCCTACAGCAGCTCAAGGTTCGGACTCTCTCGCCTTCTCAATTGTCTACATTGGCGAAGAGCGTGTGCGCATTGAGTTATGCGAGGATGGGGCTTAATTGGTGTCTATTTTGAAGTTGTGTTTAGCAATTCAGACGAGCCGTTTACTCGCATAAAGGTGGCGCGCGCGCTAGTTGTACATTTCTTTCTTCCCGCATTATTTCTCTATGGTGCGTATTCGATACTCTGACCGACAAGCCCAAGTCACCCACTGACAGATTGATCGTTGTGGAAGTCGCCATAAAAATTCCATGGCAAAATGATGCCGCACGCGCCCGAACGCGGTAGGTCGAAGTCGCACATCACCGGGTCACGTGCTTCGCTCGATCTTCAATAAACCGCGCCACATCAGCAAACCACCCCATGTCAAGAGCCATCAAACTGTATTAACGAAACCGGTTCAGTCCTTTGACTAACCGGTTTGGCTTCTTTTGGACGGGTTCGTTGGCTTTCTAAATCAGTTCCCAAAGTTTCTAGTGGTGCTCCATCGAAATTTGAGGTTTAGGTTTTGCTGATTTGGACGGGAAGATTGAGTTTTGAGCACTTGGCGGTGTTGGAAACACGCAGCAGAAGCCTAATACCTTCACATTGGGAGATCGCCAAGAGAGAGCTTAAATCCGAGCCCATCAACATATTCAGTTAGATCCACTTTTACTAAAAAAACTTAAGTTGATGAGTTATAATCCAACTATGATTTATTAACTGCTCAACACCACATCAGTTATTTGATGTGGGACTTTTCTAACATAATTCACATATGTATCTCAACAGGTGGATGGTACTACAGAAGGTCCTTCTCTTGCTCAACTTTCTAGTTTTTTGTCCGAACTCCTATCGGTTTCCTAGGAACCATCTTTTGAGCTTGGGGGATGCTATGATATTGATTTTGCAATTTTTGTTATTAGTCCCATCCTTTGTTCTACTATTTACCTTATTGCAACACATTTGTGAGTCTATACACTTGGGCAGTATAAAATTTCATAATAAATTAAGCGATATAATAGAGATTATAATTACATTCGGGTTATTCAAACATTCGTGCGATTTTCAGCCCTTAATTACACTTGATAAATTTCATAGCGTCTACCCCTCGCAATTGCTTGCGAAATAATCTCTCGATCTCACAAATGAATTAAACAAAATCTTATCACTAAGAATTTGTTGACCAAATCACTCATGTTCTTCTCCGGTTTCACTCCCGAAGGAGACGCCCGGGACGTAATTCTCAAAGAATTTTCTTCTACTTACATTCGTCAACAACGGCGCGCCCAAGTACGTCAATTAGGAATTGATTATTTCTGACCAAAGTTGGACTTCTCCAAGATGCGATCCGAGTACAAAATTGTCCTTCTTTCACGGTCAAAGTCCAACGACTTATGGAAATATCAAAACCAACGGATTTATTCACAATTCAATCTGGATCGAGTTCTTTCAACAGGTTCAAACTTGAGATAAATTATAACAATAGCATTCTTCAATTTCGTATGACTCGAGGTTATTCTTCAGGAGTAGAAAGAGGAATTTCATTGACAAAACAATACGCAAAGCTACCATCAGGTTTACCATTTGAGTGGCCATAAAGTCGGAAAGAAAGTAGATGTTCAACCATCCAAACACATTCTCATGTACGGCTTTTGCCATCCTCTGAGATGATACATTAAGTTCTTCCACTCTCACTAATTGAAAGATCAATGCTGATCGTCCTTTTCCAATAGTGTCCGAACATATTTTCCAGCATATATCATTACATGCCCTAGAGGTAGAGGCTAAGGCCAGTGGCTTACGTATTAATATTCATACGTATGCGGGACTAAAGAAATAGTGTAGCAACTTGTAAAATCTATTTTGGCAAAATGTGACGATCCAAAAGTGACACGACAGCATATAGCGCAAACACATTATTATCGATTGAGATGTCAAACACAACTCAAAATAGAACTAACGCAATAGTGGACATTGGAAAATAAATTCTAAGTGCAGAAATGGGCGACCACGGCGTTCGAAAGCAAACAAAAGTAGTTTTTTCCTCGTGATTGAGTAGAGGGAGGATGATCTCGCCGAGGGAGTTTCACTGGGGAAGCTTGTTGAGTTTGCAGTGCATGTAATCCTTGAATTTCTTGGCCTTGTATTTCGGGGGATTCTCGGGGCGGAGCAGCTGAGGCAGAGGCCTGACCACCCACTCTTCCGGCGGCTCCAAGAACACCGGCCACGACATTCTCGCCTTCTCCTTGTTCACCGTACTCCTGTGCAGTACCGACTTGTAGAGTCCATTGCTCAGGATCTACAGCAGCCACATAAATGACCCGACTAAGAGAAAACTTGAGTTACCGATCGCATAAGTAATTATTAAAGAAAGCCCTAATTTTTCATCCCTAGGAGGCTTGAACCCGAGGTGAAAAATTACGACTTTACATTTCGAAATCGACTCGAATTTATTACAAACATCCAGATTCCGATCATTTGTATACTCCCTGTGCGATTAAGAGGTGCAAAATGCACTAGCGATGTTTAATCTTGAAGAGAGGCCACATGGGCCGGCATCGTGCGGACGCATTAGTGAGTTGTGGGCCTTCAAAGACAAGAGGTGTCCGGTTTCATACATAACGAGTGACAGGAAAATCATGTGATTTGCATCACCTCATGTCGACATCATACGCCGGCGTAAGGAAAAGAAACCTAAAGTTAAAGCGGATGCGACAGATCCAATCGGCGAAGTTTACGATACAATAACGCTAGGTGCACCTACATCAACATTGGCTCGGCATCGCCATCTATGAAATTCGGCGTTCAAAACACAAACAACTCAGTTGAATTTGATGTACGGTTGATCTGACGATTAATGGCATTCCCTTGAGGCTATTAATGACCGCAGATCGGTTTCTAGGGAGAGAGGGGGAGAGACCTCAATCTGGTCGCCGATGTGGATGATGAGGGCGTTGGGGATGTACTTGGCGTCAATCCAGCGGCCGTCCTTGAGGACCTGGAGGCCCGGGACGTCGTTGGGCACGAGGATGGTGAGCGTGGACAGGTCGGTGTGGGCGGCCACCCCCAGGGCGAGGTCGGGGCGGGGGCAGGGCGGGTAGTAGTTGATCTTGAGGTTGTAATGAAGCTCTTCCCCGCCGACCGCCTCCTTAATGGCGGTCTCCTCCAGGCCAAGCCCCAGGGAGAGGCAGCGGAACAGCTTGTCCGCCACCTCCCTCATGCACTTGGTATACTCCTCATTCACCTCCCTGCATGCACAGGTTACTTATTCCTCACGCCATGCAATAAGCCAGCTCCTGTTGCGACAGCAAACGCACCTGTAGTTTGGGGGGTTCGTGGGCCAGAAGCGGTAGTTGATGGTGGAAGGAGGCCAGACCTTGTGGAAGAGGTGGTCGTTCCAAGTCCGCTTGCCGTTGACGTCCTTGGAGACCCGGGTGCCGTAGCCCTCGACGGGCTGGGAACCGGGGGGCTTGGCGTAGGCCTCCTTCTCCTCGGGGGGGAGGTCGAAGAAGTGCTTCCCGGCCGCCTGCAGGCGGGAGATGAGCTCCGCGGGGATCCCGTGGTTCACCACCTGGAAGATCCCCCACTCCTTGCTGGCGTCGGTGATGGCCCGCACCACGGACTCGCGGTCGGGCAGGCTCAGGTCGACGGTGGGGATGTCGGGGGCCAGGCCCTTGTAGGTGGTGATGGCTGGGCGCTCCAGCTCCGGCCGGATGAAGTCGGCGGGGATGGTCTCCCCCTTCATAAGCGCGGACGCCACCGCCTGCACTCTCTCCACCTCCATGAAACCGTCAATTACGTTTGACAGACGTTCAAACAAACAAACACAGGGCAGCTCCTCCTCCTCCTCCTCCTCCTCCTCTATTCATGGAAAACTCTGAAGAGGCCGGAAGGGGGGCGGTTCACGAGGAAGGACAGTGTTAATCTCGTGAATGGGGGGGCGGATACGGGAGCTCTACGTTACTTACCCGCCTTGAGAAGAAAACAAGAGTTTCATTTACATTGGGAGTTATATAATGGTGGGAAGGAGAGGGGCGGGGTTGGTTACAAATGGGATGCAGTGGACGTACGTGGACGCGTCTGCATCGCTGCTTAGCGCTACCAACTTCCCCCCCTCCCTCCCCGCCCCCCCCGGCTCCCTCCCCGCCCAGTGCCCCCCTAAAACCCAAACCATCCAATCCCCCCATCGACTTTTGCTGTGATTTTTGTGGAAATGCTCTAATAAGTGACAACCTCCACGATGCCCCAAACCCTACCACGCTCGGCATTCCATTTCCTCCACGTCCTTTTGCTTCCACCCCCCTTGATAAGACGGTGAGGCCGCGTCTTCTTGTCTTTTTGTGAAATTGCAAAATTCAGGAACCGTACAGCATATCATTAGAAGTTTTGGGTCGAGAAAAAGAAGCGGCAAGCTATATGCTAAAGTGATGTAACACATGAAAGCCAAGCTTGTGTTTTTCATCATTTCGACACCCAGTGCAACTCGACCTTCTTCTATGTTGTCCGACTCGTCCCGGACGAATAGTTCACGCGCTACACGTGTCAGCAAATGATTCGCGATGCCATACGCCACGAGTCGACATAGCTCGTCACATTGCTTTCTTTCTTTTTTTTCATTTGACCGAATTGTCGCATCACTTGATATGCCAATTTTTCGTAGATCCCTTTTTCTTATTTGCATAGATTTTGCATCTTCAATGTACTTTAGGATTCCTATGATAAAGAAAGAGACCATCGCAAATGAGTGCCTTGTCGAATTAATTAGAGAGGGGAAATCTTCAAATTCATTAATGCCGGCAAAACGAAAAAAGGTTAAGATTTCATTCGTTCCGTGAAAAAAAATGTGCCATATCTCTTACAAAAGTTAACGAATCAAAATAATTTTCATCATTCACAAAAATATTTAAAAACATAAATTATTATTGGTATAAAAACATTCTTCGAATCATTCATTTTTGCTAAACAAACAAGATCTAGGGTCAGCGAAATGACTTGGTTCACGTGGGAAACGCTCCCGCCACTGAATGATTTCCCGGTGGCCATTAAATGATGGATATGCGTGGCGCACCGCAATTGGTCACTTTTGTCCAATCCCATTTAATGGGATTCGAGAGCAGTTTCAGTGGGGGTGCGACAAACATCCGATCAAGGCCATGGCCCACCTTCACTCTTCTTCATTCTTAATCACTATCTACTTACTATTTAGACAAGGTTTGGCCATGGAACTGGCATAGGAATGGTAGCTACCATGATGCCATCCACACATCTACGGATTTGGCAATTCGGCTTGAGGAGGCTGTTTGGCGTTAGCCTTTGCGCTCTATTCCATTCGACCTTGCCATAAAAAGGGCTAAAACGCAGCTGTGCTAAAGACCACAAAAATAAAATAAATATAAATACAAAAAAATAAATGGAGAGTACTGAGATGGGCCCTGATCGATTCTGCGACTTTTGGTCAAGTCGAGGTTATGGGCCCATTCTTTATCCCGCTCACCTAAGATTTGGGCTTCGGCCTCTCATCCAACATTCGGGCTTCGTAGGCCCAGTTAAGATGTTTCGTTTGTTTACTGGCTCGTCGTGTACATCATTCCATTAAGAGACATGACGGCGATCTTACACGATTATGTCACATCGTTAATTGATTACTTGATTACGAGACATTTTCAAAATCACATTTTAGGAAATTTTAAATAGGGGCTTGACGTTGGATCGTCTTGTCAAAGTGAATTTTGCCTTAAATAAATGTACGTAGTAGGGCAATATAAAATGCGTTTGGTTTGGCTTTAAGCACATGCCTTTGAAAAAATGCAAAAGTCTTTGGAATTAATGGATTTTTCAAAATGCAAATAATATTTTGTTAAGTGTATTTTAAAAATACATTGGGAAACAATTTTGACATAAATGCCGTTTGGTAAAAACTACGCTCTATAAATGACCTTTGCTAATTTCTTTTTTTTAAAATCTCAATCTATTTACCAGCTTAGTTGCTGTCGGCGAGCCAAATCAGCCGATGGCAGCTAGATCTAGCTACGGGGCAGCCTCGCGTGAGATCACTCGACCTTAGGCTAGGCAGTTTGAGGTCTCATGACCTCAAGCAAGAGTGGTGGTGGCTTGCCGGCCGCTCATCAATAGCTAAGGTAAAGAAAGGGTTTTCAAGGACATTTCCAAATATTAAAAGTTGAGCGATGGCAAATTTGGAAGAAAAAAAAGTCTATTTGCGTTTCGGAAAATGCAACATTCCAAAATACCTTTGGACTTGCCTTAGGCTAAAGGCTTTTTGAAAATACAATTGCATTTCCTCAAAAAATTTCAAACACCATTTGTATTTGCTAAGGGACTTTAGGGCCCTGAAACCCTTTGCAAATGCTGAACCAAACCCATCCATAGAACGAACCTTATCTCAAATAAATAAAGACCCGGATTCCTCGGCCTGGCTTAAACGTGTGACTCGTGTACTTATTCCGGTGGCAACATCGGCGAGCCAAGAACGATAGATACGATCGAAATGAAGAAATTACGTCACTGATATTAGGATGAAAATCACCTTAAGAAGAATCTTGAAGAACCCTAGCTTCAATTCGGGGCTTCTTTAAATTGGGTTAAAGTTTGAACAAAATTGCCTTTGATGTTGTTATCTTACCATCGAAACAAACGCGTGCAAGCCGTCTGCAAAGATTTGACCGCCCGATGAATTCGGGTCCCTATTTGAGATTAAGTTGATTATTCTGAAGACTTATTTGAAGCAAGATCTAGCATAGACTTTATTTTGAGAAAATGTGCCCATCTTAAGTCCAAGACTAAGCTAGTCATTTCATACTCTTATTCGAGCTAACATTTACCCTGAGCCTTTTTTTGAAGAAAATAACTTTACTTTTGAGTTCTTGTTTGAGATCAAATTACTTATTTTAAAATAAGATTCATTCCAAACCCTTTTTTTGTGCGGAGAAAACGATATTAGTTTCACGGTTCTTATTTGAAATTCTCCCTTGTATGCAAAATCGTAACGGGAAAAAGGGAGAAAGAATGGGGGTTATTCTGGCTTTTTGTTTGGCTTCTCCTTCGCTTCTCGTCTCCTCCGGTTTTGTCGAGTTTTTGGGGTCGTCAATGGTGTGTGAATCGGTCCAAAGGAGCAACATTCGACATGCATAAATAAAACAAAACAACGACGACGCCGACGAGGAGGAAAAGTCGGAGAAAAGCAGGGAGCAGAAGAAGCCGCCTCCTCTCCTGTCCACTCTTCTCAATCGCCCCCTTCACATCTCGATTTCAGTGTCGTCTTTCTTCTTCGTTCGGGCTCGGGCTCCTCTTGGGTCGGGTTTCCTTCCGGTCGCTAGGGTTTTCGGAGGGTTCCTTCCATCGATTGATACGCGTTTGGGAGTGTGTAGTAGAGCCAGCGAAAGATGCAGCAGCCTCCGCAGATGATCTCCGTCTTGCCTTCCTTTCCGCCCACCAACATCACCACCGAGCAGATTCAAAAGGTACCGTCTTTGCTTTCCCCCTCTTCCTCCCCCCAATCCAATCGAATCGCCTCCTTCTTTGTTGCTTGGGGGTAAGAACGGACCGTCGTTTGTTCCTTCTTGCTCTCTCTCTCTCTCTCTCTCTCTCTCGTCTTCACTTGTGTTCACAGTCTTGCGTGAAGTGACGACCCGCTTGGAATGGCTTTGTTAGTTTTGCTCGAGACGTCATGGGTGTAGCTTGAATGAACAATTAGCGCTTTGGGAAACTCCTAGGGGGCCGAAACTTGCAAATGAAACCCTTTTGAGGTTAGTGGATTGGATGCTTACAAATGTCTTTCGTAATTTAAGTCTGGGACCATTAAAATGCGAGGTGAATAGCTCGGACGTGCTTAGAATGGCCGGATTCCATCTCTTCGTGCGAGGCTAAGCCAATCTAGATTCTAGCTTCGTCACTCGATGTGATTTACGCTAGGTTCTTTAGATACCGCGTATCTTAGTGTTCTGTGATCTATCGCCAGACTATCGGTTACTAGATTGATTCCTTTCTGCACAGTGAACTGTTGGGGGAATGGGGAGCAATCGGTCTAGTGCTAACTAGGGATTTTCATTCTTCTAAACAGAGAAGTGGATTTTAATACACCCATCTAGAATTAAAGCTTTTTATTCTTTTTCAGCTAGTAATTTAGTAAACTATGTAAGATGGTAATCGATGGCAAGTTTGCTTAGCCAATAGCAAATCCTTCTTGCGTGAGTCCTCACTTCCTATGTCTGCCAATCTACATGCCGCATGTGAACTGATGATATTCACATATCATAGTTTCTAGCTATGGATCAGAGACATGAAGTATGCATGAAGATTGAACTGTATTGTATCAATGGATGGCAAAGCTTCTGCGACTAAGTTGATGCGTTACGAGGGTGGAAAAACTCATCCCAAAAAGCTAGCTTGCCCCAATCCGTTATATGCCCCAAAATATCTTCTTCGCTCCGCGACGTGGGACTTTGCCTACATCATAAGTGTTGTACATGGGTTTTTCAAATACCATCGCTGGCAAAGATATTGACACCCAATAGTAGTGTAAGCCACTTTTGTGTTTGGATGTATAGACCTATCACCTATGCAAAGAACTCAATTTACTCATGGTCATGGATATATGCCCATATGTCTAGACTCCTACATAGTATTATCATACTTATGATATTATGGTAAGTCATAATGTATGATTTTTTAATAGACTTTTACAACGATTAGCTGAGTAAATGCTGAATTTTGTTTCTGTGTGTGTGTATGTCCTGCATGTGGTTTCAGCTATGTGTGGTTTTGATGATTCTTCTTCAGCTTTCTTCTTTTCTGTCATTCTGTTGCATGATGATGGTTCCTTTAGCATCATGAATAATCAGTAACATTGTGTGTGGCCTGTACAGGTTTGTTTTCCTCGCAGGTTTGGCACGTGTGAAGGAGAATCAATAGTATTAGTAGTATATGATAAATAGTACATGCAATGTACATAATTAATGGGTATACTATGTAGTGAACTCCTATTGTCATGGTACTTAATATCATCCTATGCGAGGTAATATAGAGAAGATGGAGAATTAGCTATCATCTGTACAGATTCATACCAGATAATGGCTAGTAGACCTCATTTAAGTTAGACAGACAGCATTATGCATGGTCACTTGATCAGAATCTGAGCCTCTACTTTCACATTATTCAGTACTGTTGATATCGTGATCTATATACTGACTTTCTAGATCATCTTATGTTTGTCTTGGGCATAATTGTAGTATCTCGATGAAAACAAGAAGTTGATTCTAGCTATATTGGACAATCAAAATCTTGGTAAACTTGCTGAGTGTGCCCAGTAAGTCTCTCTCTCTCTCTCTCTCTCTCTCTCTCTCTCTCTCTCACATATGTGTATGTAAGGGGGGAGTTGGTAAAAATAGAAGGAAAGAGGGGAAAGGTCTAGGTCGTGCGCACACACATATGCATGCGGTTGGGTAGGTGGCTCAGGACCGATTTATGCACGTGAATGTGTGAGCTTTTCTTCAGTCTCGGTTTGTTTGTTAGGAAGTACACCGAGTTGTATGTGCAGCTGGCTGATCAGGATTCATTCTGTAAGTGTGCTTTGGCTGGATGGGTATATGCATGTGCCTGTATGATAGCCTTGTTCGTATTCTTGGGCATGATCGGTGGGCTCAATGTAGCTTGATGATTCAGGTACCAAGCTCAGTTGCAAAAGAATTTGATGTATTTAGCTGCAATTGCTGATGCCCAGCCACAGGCACCACCAATGCCTCCCCAGGTAGTTTTTTATCTTGTCAATTTGCTTAATGATTATCTTTTCCCTGCTTATATGCTTACCAAATGGCATTTACAGATGGCTCCTCATCCAGTGATGCAACAAGGTGGATATTTCATGCAACATCCTCAGGCAGCTGCTGCTGCTGCTATGGCTCAGCAGCCAGGTCTTTTTCCTTCGAAGGTGCCATTGCAATTCGGTAGCCCCCATCAGTTGCAAGACCCGCAGCAGCAGTTACACCAGCAACATCAGCAGGCCATCCAGGGTCAAATGGGCATGAGACCGGTGGGGCCCAGCAATGGCCTTCATTCCATGAACACGGAGACTACTTTGGGAGGTGTAAGCACTGGAGGACCTCATCCATCCTCAGGTCCAAGTGACGCACGTGGAGGAAGCAAGCAAGATGCTTCTGACACAACTGGTGCTGGTGGTCAGGGCAACACAGCAGCTGGGCATCAGGGTGGCGATGGAGAATCATCACTCATGAAGGGTTCTGAGGAGGCAAAGTGATTGGCTCTTTGGGTGCTTGCATGAGCGACTAGTGGCTGTTGATAGTAGATTTATCGGAACTTAGTGTTGCTATCTGATCTTCTTTAGTACATTAGACATGAGAATTTTTTCCTTTTTTTATACTTTTGATCTGACAACTAGAGTTAGGGGTTTTGCGTTGCAAGAGATTGGTCGTGCAATATCTCTGCTACTTTGGTGCAGCGAAGTTTTGTCATGACAGTGATGGGAAGTCCGTGCCTTGCCACTGTTCCTGCTGTTCTTGGGGACTGAATGGATTGTGATGTCAAGGATATCGATGTTTATGTTAGATCATAGACAAGCCGAGTAGTATCTGCCCGATGAGAGATGAGCAGTCTCTTCTGCAGTTTTGGATTATAGCACTGTAATTTACATGTCTAGTGCTCATCTTCTGCCTGTGGGAGGGCTCCTCGGATAGAGCAGTGCCTTGTGTCTGTAGCTTTCGGTGCTGTAGCGATGGCTGTTGGAGGGTTCTCCCTCTTCATGATAATTGAGGTCTGAGAAGCCCTCAAAGCCGCAAAAAGATGGGAGTTCCGGAAGCAACTTTTGAGCTGCCTCTCAACGGCCAAGTATGTGTTATAGCTATTTTTTGCAAGGCGATGCGGAGTTGTTGCTGCGCTACCTAGGTCGCGATAAAATCTTTACAGTGTGGGATCGGGTCGAAATCGTAGGGGGATCGCGTGTTGGATCGAGAACTTAAGTTGCTGTGCTGGTCCTCACTTTCTGGGGCTGGAGGAAGGCCCAGCAACTTACTTTTGACAGCATCTTACTGAAACGAGGAAAGAAAGTGCGTTGTTCTTCATATATGGATCATACTAAACATCACTGGCAAACGAGCAAAAGAAAATGAACAAAAAAGCAAGTGTGAGGTTGAGATAAATAAGAGAATCAGAAGCTTGAGTTGTGTTCACTGAAGATCTAAACGAACGCCCGACGTATGTGATTTGGACCATTTTAGCTGCATTGTATTTACTGGGAATTTGACTAGAATCGAAAGAGTTAAATTCCGACCAACAAAAAGAAAAAAGGAAAGAGAATTAAATTAATGGTGCCACGTGGGTTGTGGGCGCTAACTTTCACAGCCGACAAAAGAGATGGGTGCTCGGCTGTTGCCGTGTCCGAGAAGTTAAATTCAATCTAAAATGTTTAAGACAGCATCGCCTCAAAAGACTAGACTACTATTGGTCTGGCTTAGTTCCTACCTGTTTAATGTTTCATTTTTTTTTGGTCACTCCTCCGTCGCCTTCGCCGTGGGAGTCGGTACCACCTGGTCTCCGCCGCCGTCGCCGGCCGTGCGACTCCCTCCATTCCGCGATTCTGACCGTGACCGTGACCGTGACCGTGAGCGTCAAAGAATCGTCTCGCGATTGCCATCTTCACCGCCGTTCCACGTCGCGTCGGAGCGAACGCCTCGAAACTAGCTGAATAGTTCCACTGACTGGCATTGTGTGACACTCTGCTTTTGTCTCAGATCTTTCTCATTCCTCGTTCTGCCTCTCTTGCTGCACATCCCAAGGCAAACTCCTCTTCTAGTTCTGCACGTTCGACGGATTGCCCGCTCTTTTCATGATTTCTTCAGAATGCTGATCAGCTTCTCGCGTGTTTTGCATTTTTGTCTACATAATTACTCCTGTTCAGCTACTTCATCTGATTTTTCCTTCGAATTACTCTTGTTGTTATGCGTGCAGTGATGCAACATCTTGTACTCCTTTGGATCTGATCTGCTCTTGAGAATTCCCTGCCTGGCGAGTAAGTTGGAGATACTCATCGAACTCTCGCTTTTAGTGCCCCCAAAAATCGACAGGAATGGCAGCTGACCTCGTCAACGCGGCGACGAGCGATAAATTGGACGAGGTGGATTGGACCAAGAACATTCAGATCTGCGAACTAGTGTCGCGCGATCAGAGGTATATCTGCTGAGTGCTTTGGCTTCTCTCACCGATAATACGATGTAGTGTCGGTTGCTGCATTGTGTTTTGGTTATCAATAAGAATGTCAGTTGTTTCTTGTTAATTTGAGTAACGTGACTTTGCTCCTCATGCCACGCAGGGCTGCGAAAGATGCCATTAAAGCAATCAAAAAAAGGTTGGGTGGTAAAAGCCCAAATTCGCAACTGCATGCAATTATGGTAGGGACAGATGTTTTTGAAAGATTCTTACTTGATTCATTATGGGTAACCGCTAGTCTCTCCACTTCTCCCTCGACGCGCGCTGGTGATTCACCACAGTTCTAATTGTGCAGCTATTGGAGATGCTGATGAACAACATTGGTGAATATATTCATAAGCAAGTGATTGAATCAGGAATTCTTCCCATTCTTGTAAAGATAGTGAAGACGAAGGTCTGAATCTCAATGATTGAGTAAAATCGCATCCCTTTGTCGTATAGTTTCACTGCTATTATTTACTTCATATAAGTTACCCTGCAGACTGAATTCCCCATACAAGAGAGGGTATTTAATCTGCTAGATGCAACACAATCCTCCCTGGGTGGTGCTTCGGGGAACTTCCCTCAATATTTTTCTGCATATCAGGAATTGATGGTCAGTATGATCTTGAACATTGTTCGCCTCCTGGACTCTTTTCTTCCAAATTTGTTTTACGCAATACATATCTGGACCAACTTGGAACTCAGTAGTAATGAGACTGCTTGACATTTGGTTATGATTTCACTGCCGATTCAGGACTATAGAAAACTGTCTCATCTCCGACATGGTAATGGATCATACTATTACCCCCTTTAAAAGACTGGGTGCAATATATTGAAGCATCTAGGTTGTAGAAGATGGAGCCTACAATCTAAAACATGAAATTTAACTGAACCATCTTGCGGCACTGACCCCTCACCTTAAAACAGACCTTTTTTGCTCGAATGTCTCAAGTGATGCTCACAAGTCTACTTTTTATGGGAAGTAGTTATAGTAGCATTTTGCTATCTCACTGTCCCAAATTCAGATCCTAATAGTCTTTTGCACAATCTATTAATGTATGAATGTTGCGGCAACAACATTCAGACCTTGCAGTATAAAGTTGCTTTAGTGTCAAAGTCATCTCGCTCAAGGTGCTCAAGGTATTAATGTATGAACTGACTTTGTTCTCTACATGCTCAAGCTCTTGGATTAGTTGGCCAATGAAAACTAGTCAGAATAATAGCAGGTTCAACCCTGTGTCAAAGTTCTCACACTTCCAGTTATATTTCCTCGATTCTTTCTTATAGGTTCCACTCCCTAAAGCTATTTTTATTTCCCCATTATCATCCTATTCCTGCTTACATTTACTCTGTTTTTGAGATTCTCTCTAATTGTACTTCCTTGTCCCTTTTCTTTTTCCCTCTTTCCATTATTTTGCTGTGGCTACTCCTACTAATTTCTCTGAAGAGATCTTGCTACAATGCGTGTTTGTTGTGCTTTACCGTTGATAAGTGATAAGATATTGGTAGTGTTAGCTACAAGGTTTTATCAAATAGATTATTTAACTGTTTAACTAATACACTTCCATATTTTTCACAAGATCTGTTGCCTTCTTTTTGTGGAAAACTCAGAGCTCAGGGGTACAGTTTCCTCAACAGCATCAATCTGCACCTTCCGATCCATCTGTCATACAAGTGAAAGGGAGCTCACCATCAGCCTCTATTTCACAAGCAGAGAAGAATATTATGTCTAGTCGGGAAGAGGCCTCTGCCAGAGGTAATAGACTTCCGCATCAACCAGAAGTACAGTGCATTCCTGAATCAAGGTATGTATTTACTAGAAAAAGGAAAGGTTCTTTATAACCTGCTTATGCATCTCTTTGATTAATGGATCTCTTTTATAGGTATTAAAATCATGAAAACTGTTCTGGCAAATTGTACAGACAAGAGTTTTTACCTGATTGGTGTAGTCAGAGTGGCAATACTGCTTAGTTTAAAGGAATGAAATCAGTAACTTATTAATGTAGTCTTTGCACCCTATTATAAGGCTTTCTTTCCTAGGTGAATTGGTTGGTCAGGAACTTTAAATCTCTCGTGAACCCCAGTAGTGGGATAACCAGTGGCTGGACCCTCTCATCAGCCTCAGACTCTCTATCTGTCTTTCAGAAAGTAGATTGCTGAATGTTCCTGGCTACTCTCTCTCTCTCTCTCTCTGCGTGTGCGCGTTTGACTGTTACTTTCCTTGCAGTCTAGTCCTTGCAGAACCTCCAAACCCCTAGTTCTGATAAATCAAAATTGTTTGCTCTATGGACAAATCAGCCTGATAAACTAATAAGCCAAGCATAATCATGACTTGTTGGAAGATTTTTTATTGCCATGCTTGCTGAAAGATATGTCTTGGCTTTTTCAAAAGATGTTTATGACTCATAAAAGGCACACCATTTGGCAGATAATATACACTAAAGATGTAAATGGTTTATGAAGGAGAAATTTCCTCTTGCTTAGATCATGTGATCTGATAGTTTTTCTCTTCTCTATACAGTATTATTCAAAAGGCTAGGAATGCATTGGAGGTTTTGAAAGAGGTCATGAATACAGTTGATGGTCAACAGACTCAACACCCTCTGGTAAGTCAGTCTCATATCTAAATCTTTGATTGACCTCCTTTTGTTTAATTTGAAAATGCTCTTACTTTAGCACGGTGATCAGTTCATGAAACCATGTATATTGGGTATAAACTTTTTTTTAAGAATCTCCAATAAACCCTACTAGATAAGGAAGTTTGACTATCTTTATGATGCATGAGTTCGTACTCTAGCATTTAAAGTTTTCAACACTGTAGATTTTATTTTTCCTTGACTAGTAAAGTGCAAGCTAACTTGTATTTCCACAATGTGATTGCTCTTGCCTAATTTTTAGTCTGGTCACAAGCAGTGAGAATGCCAAAATAAATAGTAACTGGAATTCTTTGTGATTTTCTCTAGCTGGCGCATGGCCATGCATGTATGGCGAATGACATTTTGGAAAGTTGAGAGGTAAATGTGATATTATTTCTGACATGGCGGTGGATCGCACTTTTACCCCCTTTAAAAGGCTGTGCCAGCATACAGAAAATGTCCTTCCACTAGTTAGGATAATAACTTGTAGTCTGACGCTATGTGTACTAAATCAAGGCATTAGAGGGTTCTCACTTTGGAAGTAAATTAATGAAGAAGTTGGAATTTTTATGAAAAAATTTAAAATTGTGTAAGACCTGCTTCCTCTTCCTGCTTAATTTGTTGAAAGGATACAGTCATGGAAAGTCTATATCCAAATGTTTCTGCGGAACTATTGAATAGCAATTTATGACTTTGACTGAATGTCTTGTTCCTTTAGGGTGCAAAGGATGAATTCACCCTTGATCTTGTGGAGCAATGCTCTTTCCAGAAACAACAAGTAATGCATCTTGTTTTAACATCTAGGTGAGGCCTTATTCCTCCAAATCTATATTTTCGCTTTAGTGACCAAAGTAGCTAATTTACTGAAAGTATCAACATTTACTTTCTGCTTTCTATTGTTGGTGTTGCCTTCATTTTTCTAATGTACTATTGGCTCAAAAGTTATTGTCCGGATGCAAGGGTAACAGCTCAGTTGTTGGATTAATCTCACTAAGTGTGTGCCACCTTCACTAAGGAAGAGTGAATTCTGCGATGAATGTAATTTGATAAGAGGAGGGGTATCAGGCAAAGCAAGATGAGTTTTCTATCCATTTAGACGCCACTGATTGTGATTGTCAGCAAAAGTGTTCGCTGTAGCCTTTGTCTGAGTTGCAGCCCGTGTCTCTGGCGAAAGATGCATAATGAGAATGTAAACATGTTTAAAATATCTTATAAGGAAATCTGGAGTCTCCTGCAGCTAACTTTACATATTGTTTTAAATAAATGACAAGCTTGGTCACATTGTCATCCATTTGATGTGGTCCTTAGGTGTGACATATGGGTGGCAAAAGGGGATATCAGTACTGCCCAATGATAATGATCTTTAAAGTCAAGTCATGTGATGTCTTATGATTTTTATCTTCCACAAGCATTTACTCTAAGCCTATGTTCTGCTTCAAGGATTTGAAAACTGCAACACACACACTTCCTGGATGATCCTTTGTTTTCATGTCTATCTTGTTCAGGGATGAAAAAGTAGTTTCTCAAGCAATTGAATTGAATGAACAACTCCAGAAGGTACTTGAAAGACACGATGCCCTTCTTTCTGCTAGAACTAGAACAACTGTACATCGTAGTGATTGTAAACCAGAGGAGGAAGAAGAAGCTCGACAGCTTTTCCGAAGGTTTGTCCATGTCTCTGGTTGGCTTGAAAAGTAACTCCTATCGGTTTCAAATGCTGCGTACACAAACTAAACCATTTAACAGCCGGTCGGTTTACTTCAAGTTGGTCATGTTGTGTGGAGATAGTATGAACATTAAAAATAGTTTGGAGTTAAAATATTGTTGGGCTTCCTGATTGAGCAAAATTGATCCAGAGTTCAAAAAGATGGCAGGATACGGAGAGGAAAAGCTTGTGCGAGGCCTATAAACGAAGAGAACTCCAAGCAGAGGCACACTCTAGAGTTGTCAGAATCATCCAATTCAGGTACATATTTTTCAAAAGATCTCTGACCTTCTTTTGTCAAATAACTCAAGGGTATAGAAGTTTCCTCAGCAGCACCCATCTGTACCATCAGATCAATCTACTGTACGAGGAATTGTGTACGAAACGTCAAATCCTACTAGAAAAGCAGATAAGAATAATGTGTCTGATCAGGAGGTAGTGTTTGCCATTGGGAATGGACTTTCTCAGCAACCAGAAGTACAGTGCATTCCTGAATCAAGGTAACCATTCACTTTAATGTATCCTTTTTATTACTGGATCTTGTCATGGGCATTGGGTTTAGGATATTTTATGCGAGCGAATTATGCACACTAAAATACATGTTGCTCTCAGACTAAAAAAAAGTAGGGGCGGGTTAAATGAGATTAACCAGTCACTCATTCAAGAAGTCTTTGGACCCTCAACATCCTTTTGCCATGGTAAAGTTTAGCGGTTTAGGAGCATTGAGTCCGAACTATCCATGTCATTCACAATCCTCTACTGCCAATTGCCAACAAGCTGCCCTCGGCTAGATCCCATCCTCAGTATTAGATTCTCTTTTCATCCCCCTCTGGCAATATAAACTCCTCAAAAAATCTCTCTCTCTCTCTCTCTCTCTCTCTTTCTCTCTCTCTCCAGTTAAGTGTGCAGCCATATACTAGTCATTGCAGAACCTTAGGACTCCTAACTCGTGATAATAAAACATTATTAAGCTCTCTGGGTACATCTATCCAGAAATAGTCATGTTAATGCAGAAACATTGTGTTGGAAAATTGAGCGACAAAACATAGTGAAAAGTTAGACACCCATCATCAACTGAGAATGGTAATGATTTGTTGAAATATTTCTGGAAATATTGGCATTTTTACCTGTCAGCTCGTGGGTTTCACCTATTAATGTAAAGATTTATGTACCATATGGGAGGAGGGGATGTGTATATGATTTCATGGCTGTGAAAAAGAGACTTTGTAGCATACTTTAATTTTATTTGTCCTGACAATAAATCCTTAACAGTTTTTCATTCTTTTTTTTTGTTTTTTTTATACAGTATCATTCAGAAAGCTAGGAATGCATTGGAAGTTTTGAGAGAGGTCCTTGATAATGTTGATGGTCAACACACTCAACATCCTGTGGTAAGTCTGACTATAAGTTTTTTGGTGTAATTTCGCAATGTATTTGCAATCTTTAACCAAGCTTAGTCAGTGAAGGTCAATCTATGGCACATCTCACTTTCTTCATAAGTACTCTGCAATCCCTACTAGTCAAGGAAGTATGAGTATCCTCATTAGGAATGAGTTCATACTGTATCTTTTTGGAAGTTCTTGTTGCCATTTTTATTGTGGAAGAATATTAGTGGTGTACCACCAGTTAGTTTTGCTAAAGTACCTAAGGTTAGTGGGTAAGTGTTGGTATTTAAAGATAAGGCAGCTGGAGATTTGGCTAAAATGTAAGACTCTCCCTCTATCCTCTATTAATAAAACCTCCTATGTACTCTTGACTGCTTATGTTGCTTTTGTAGGGCGCTAAGGATGAGTTCACCCTTGATCTTGTTGAGCAGTGCTCTTTCCAAAAACAACAAGCGATGCATCTTGTTTTAACATCTCGGTGAGGTCTCCTTTCTGCCTCAATTTGTATTTTGCTTCTCTTATTCTAGTAGCTAATAGTCGCAGTTAGGGTCTTTTCCCGCTTTCTGCAGCTTTGTTTTGCCAGCATTCCTTTGTTCCATTGTTAACGACTATAAAGCACATATTGGTTGGAGTTATCTGAGATTGCTCGAATCACTCTCACTGAAATAACTACTGCACTGATTTCTATATCACTAATAAGCCTAAATACAGTCTCCAATTATTGATATAGAACTTTATAGATATAGGACATTCCTCTTGTGTGGAGCACGGGCCTCAATACTTGTACCACTAAAATATTAGATAAAGGTGTAATATTTAATCGTTCTAACTAACTTTAAAACACTGTCTGGTGAAGTGATCCGCTCCCTTTTTATGTCCATCTCCTTCAGGGACGAAAAAGCAGTTTTTCAGGCAATTGAATTGAACGAGCAACTTCAGAATCTACTTGACAGATATGATGTGCTACTTTCTGGTAGAACTGGGATGGCTGTAATTAATGTAGATTGTGAAGCGGATGAGGAAGAAGAGCCTCAACAACTTGTCCGAAGGTTTGTTATTTCTTTGGCTGGTACCTTACTTGAAAATTTACTCGTATCTGCATGTATTATGTAGTAGGTAGACCAAGCATCCTGGATCTTGGCCGGTTTGGTTTGAGGAGTTGGATCTGTCACGGGAGATAACCTTATCAGATTGTCAACTTTATACTGCCCAAATAATCTTTTTGACTTCCTTGTTGAAATAAATTCATACAGTCTAACACAACATATGGCAGGGTACGAAAAGGAAAAACTTGTGTGAGACCTGAAGATGAAGAGAGCTCTATGAGGAGCCACACTCTAGACTCGTTAGAACAATCAAATTCAAGACAAGTAAATCACCCGCTCAAACAGCCAGTGTGCACTGAGTCATCTGAGTCCAGTGGGCAGCTTTTGCCCATCGCAATTCCGCCTCCGCCTGCAAAACATGTTGAGAGGGAAAATTTTTTCAAGGAAAACAAGTTGGCCAGCTCTGACGTGGCTGGCCACGTGAGGTTTCTGTCATTACAGAACGTTGATGGCAGCAGCTCTCACATTGGGAACAGTAACTCGAGTGACCAAAGTTGAATGGTATCATGCTGTGCTTCGGTAGTCTCGCTTGTAGCTGTATTCTAGTAGTTGGTTTTTTTAACTACTCCACCAATGGGTATTGTGAAAGAAGAGAACTACTGCGACATGATTGTATAGAGAGCATTCAGGTTTTCACAGAGCTATTCGACTGAATAAATGATTATTCACTTTCAACCACTGTGTAGCGTTTGCCTCGAATACTGGAGGAATGAGAATTCTGATTTTTCTTCCTCTTTTTTCCTTCTTAGTTTCTTTTCCTCAGATGGGTGATCTTGAACTTTGATATGATTAAAACGGAAAATATCAACGGAAGAAACATGACAGTGGTTTATTAATCACGGTCCCATCGTTTTTTTCTTTATCAGTAAAGTGAAGATGAAAGAGGAGAGAGGTGTGTGTTCGAGTGGTTTCTGCGAGAAGCCCACTTATATTACAGTCCTAAACTTGAGGATATATGTTGCTTATTCTATTGAACTCTTATGTCTGTTTAAGTTGACCGCTTTTAGGGCATTTAACCTTATTTTATTCGACATACTATTGTGCGAGACTACGCATCAGTTCCAAAATTAAGTATTTTTCTCTTTTACTTATTCATTTTTCCTTTTGTTTTTCGGTTAGCCTCTTGATGACTTTTCTTAGTCTGTGGAAAGGTCAGAGTTTGGCTTTTTGACCAGTTTGGCTTGTTGACCATTCCACTGGACTTCTCAATTGTTTGGCAGACTGCCTCGGATGGCTTCAGCTCATCCTCTCCTCTCCTCTCACTTAAGGCTTCACCAACATCTCCCCCTCCCTCCCTGACCAAAAGAAAATGCAAGAAACCATAGCACTGTATGCAGCCCCTGGTTTACACCACATGGTGTCCATGGTGGAGCTTGGGAAGCTGATTCTTCATTATCACCCACAATTCACCCTCACAGTTCTGGTTGCACCGATGCCAGCAACGGCCAGCGCTACCACCTCCTACATCGATCGAATCTGTAATGAGACCAATCTTCCTATATCCTTCTTCCATCTCCCTCCTGTCCATTTACCACAGTCCCTCAACCAAGTGGATATCGCTTTCGAAGTTATGCGGCTCAACATCCCGGGTGTTCGGGATGCCCTCCAAAACATCTCTGCCGACTGCGCAGTTCGCGCACTTATAACTTCAGCCTTCCACATCCCACATCATTTTCTTCAAATTCCTACTTATTTTTACTTCACATCTTGTGTTTCTGTTCTATCTTTTTTCTTGCAGTTGCCTGCCATCCACAACCAGACAAGCAAGAGCTTCGGAGCCTTGGAGGACACCCTCTTGCACTTACCGGGCCTTCCTACCATAAGAGCCTCTCTCCTACCTGAACCATTACTTGATCGCAATGCTTCAACCTATCATCACTTCCTTGATTCTGCTCGATCTTTGCCCAAATTTCAGGGGCTTATAGTTAACACCTTTAACTTGCTTGAGCCAGATGCAATCAAGGCTATTGCAGATGGTGTTTGTGTTCCAGACGGCACGACTCCACCTCTCTATTGTATTGGGCCACTCATAGCAGACGAAAAAGATCGCACTATTGGCCGTGTTGCTTCGCCAGATGTATCAACAGTGCCTGTCAATGAATATTTGTGCTGGCTAGACTTGCAGCCAAGCAGAAGTGTTGTCTTCTTGTGTTTTGGCAGTCGGGGTGCATTCGATAGTGCACAAGTGAAGGAGATTGCTCTTGGGTTGGAGAGAAGCGAACAACGGTTCTTGTGGGTGGTGAGAAATCCACCACCAAGTATTGCAGCCGAGCCAGATTTAGACCACCTTCTGCCTCAAGGGTTCTTGGAAAGGACCCAGAACAAGGGTCTAGTAATAAAGTCTTGGGCACCACAAGCTGCCATACTTGAGCATGAATCGGTGGGGAGATTCGTGACTCATTGCGGGTGGAACTCGGTGTTAGAAGCAGTGAGTTTTGGGGTTCCGATGGTGGCTTGGCCATTGTATGCAGAGCAGCGCATGAACAGCGTGGTCCTTGTGGAGAAAATGAAGCTGGCGGTGCCGATCAGCGAGTCCATATGGTCATATGAAAAAGGAAAAGAGGGGGAATTCATGGTTAGTGCAGAGGAAGTGGAGAAAAGGGTAAGACAGTTGATAATGGAGGTGAATATGAGAGAGAGGAGCGCCGAGACGAAGGAAAGAGGCATCGCGGCTTGGACCGAGGGCGGTTCCTCCTTCTTAGCATTGTCCCAAATGGTGGGTTCATGGAAGCAAGGCTGACTACTGCTTTAAAGTGTAAGGGTCGCTCCTTGAGAGAGAATGATATTTTCTGCTTCATCTCTTGAGGATGACTGATTCCTAATCGTGGTATTGCCGTAGGATGAATGAATAAATGCTGTCGAGGCTTGCATTCCGAGAAGTTGATCGCATTACCTTTATGCTGCTTGATGTGTTGGCTTGCCGCGATCTGCTGCACTTTGTTAGAGCCTCTCGTGTTTAAGCACGCCGACCTTTCTGTTAGCCTTGATGTTGGGCTTGGAAGAGAATCAACCCAACCTAAAACAAAAGTACTGTTACATAGGGTTTTGGCTTATTCACAGAGAGAGAGAGAGAGAGAGAGAGAGAGAGAGAGTTTGATACCAGCTTGAGTTTGCGAATTAAAATGGCTGGGATTTTGCCCCAAAACAAGTTTGCAAATTTAGGATTCAAGCCATCGATTTTGAGCTAATTTGTGGAGTTCGAGCAAATTGTGAAGCTTGATCAGCATTTAGAGCTCGCAAATTAAGGTTTCAAATCGTGGATTTCGAAGCCAATTGAGCAAATAATCAAATTATAATTGAAGCAAAGCAATGAAATTTTCACTAAGCTAAACTGTCATGTCAAGGTCGTTAGTGATGCGGGAGCATTGGATTGATGTTAATAATGCAAGAGAGTTGTTGATTCAGTGGGCAAGTTGTCGATTGACTACATAAATGTTGATTTACAAGCTTGTTATTGATTATGAGACTACTACTTGACTATTTAGGGCGCGCATGGAATCCATTCTGGAGCAAAGTTTCTGCTCCAGAATGTATTCCGAAACAGAAATGCATTTGTTAAAAAATTTCCGAAATATATTCTGGAGTAATTTTTGCATTCTGAAAAGAAAATGTGTTTGGTAAAAACACATTCTATTTTTACTTCTAGAACCAAATTTTCTTTCAACTTTTTTTGGCAGTGTCTGAATGGTTTTATTTATCTCTTAGAATATTTGTGGAAGTGCAAAATCATCAAATTCACAATGACAAAGAATTTTAGTTTGTCATGATAAGATAATTTTCCCTGAACTTAGAAGAACCATAATGAATGTTAATAATTTTAAAATTCGATCAAGAAATTATCACTGTGAATTCCCCATCTTTGTGGTTGATATATCGTGAGGTATATCTGAAGTCAAATCTTTCATATTTGAAAGGTCCTAAGATTTGAAGTGTACTATGGCCTAAATCTTCTTAGGTGTTTACGACTAAACAAATTTTCACCACTTAGCCAGTTGCCTTCTTTTTATCCCCTCCAATTTCATCATGATACGACTCAACTTGGCTTTCTCCTCTTAGTTATGATGCAGATGCATTAAACATGCCTTTGTACGAAGTGGTGAAATCTTTTACGAAGATGGTGTTTGTATCCTTTTGTTAGTTGCAAGGTTAATATCTTTAACAATAGAGCATTGAAAAAATAATAAGTGAAACAAGCTTGCTTTGTCTCAGTTTGACCGCATTCTCTTTTGTCTCTGCCTTGTGGCACAAAAATTTCCAGAAGAGTTTATGTTTTGTGTTAGCTCTTGCATTTTTAGTGTAGTTCAGCTACTTCAGCATGTTTGTTGTGAAGAAAAAAATACTTCAGCATCATTAATTGGCTTGTCTTACTCTGCTGTATTTCAGTTTAGACAAGCCAAGACAGAGATTGTCTCTGCTAGCAAAGTGGCGTACCGTTTCCTGTTGAGTGCTACATCTAGTTCTCCAGTTGTTCCTGATACCACGAGCAATTCAGGCAGAGGAACACCTCGATTTCAGGGTACGTGGTTTAAGAGTCTCATTACCTCTGGCGCCAAACCATCTAGTAGTGGCTTGGATGCAGATGAAAAAGAGGGTGAGGATGTGTTGAGGAAACGTAGCGAAGAAGATGCAGAAGTTCCACTGCGGCAAAACTCTAGGACTGATAGCTAGACCTCTAGACTTTGCAAGAATGCTCGGTGTGTGTATCAGAGTAATATAGATGAGATTGTCGAATAGCAATTGACTGACTGGTCATTCGTTGTGTATTGAAATGTTTGATTTCTTTTCAATTAAAAAATTGGCCTAAATTCTCCCAAATTGTTTAAAAGGGGATTCGCCATTATGTTCAATTGCTGCCCAGCTCTGTTGTTGCGTAAACCTGTTGTTCGTCGATGCAGAGCGATAATTCGGCAAAGTCGCTGTGACCTTTCTCCAGACGTCTCCTTTTTTCCGCAGCTTGTGGTTTGAGCGGGTTCAGCCAATCCGTGCCCTTTTGCTCTTTCCGCGGAGGAACCATGCTCTATCGCATGCCAGGTTTATCTCAAACGAAATAGTCATTGAAGCTGCCACGACCTTAAATCCTAGACGCATCAAATGGAACGACCTCAATCAAATAGGCTCTGTCGGAGTCCATGCAATCCGAGAATCAATTCCCGACGGAGCCAAATCATGCACGAGTCTTTCGCGTCGAGTGAAAGGAAACGTGCGTGAAGAGGCGATGAAGCGGAAACGAAAGGTCCATCGAAATGCAAAGGTTCGCTTTCCAGATCCATGAAATGACCCATCATGTATCCTCTTATTTGATCAAACAGATTTCTCTTTCAAAAATCAATTTCTGGAGCAGAATTAATCATGTTTTACCAAACAGATTTCTCCTTCAAAAATCAATTTCTGGAGCAGAATTAGTCATATTTTACCAAACAGATTTCTCCTCCAGAAATCAATTTCTGGCAAGAATTTCAGAAATCAATTTCTGGCAAGAAATTGATTTCTGGAGCAGAATGGTTACCATTCGCACCCTTAGCAACCGAAGGCTATTTTTTACTGTTTCCTTTGTTGTTTGTCGATTTTTCAAGATGTCTATTGGGTTGCCCAGGCTGGTGAACTAAATCAGAGTACAAGTATAATTACTTGCATTTGGTCAAGTGTCTTTAGTCTTAGTTTTATGAGTTAAGTGTGTTGTAAGTTTTGAGGGAGAAAGTTCAAGTCTCTAGGTGTTTTAAGCCATTTTCTAGTTCCTAGGTCTTCAATTGTTTTCTAATTCCCATGTCACTAACATTGGGCAGTTCCTATTTCTTTAGTGTTTGTCTCATATGTATTAATTCCTCTTTAGGCAAAATCTCAAATGTAAAGCAATCGATTTGAATATTAAGAATATATGAGATTTGTTTATGAGCAAATAGCTATCCATGGTTTCTATATCCTTGAAAAGTTGATTCTTCATCGGTCATGAGCCAAGAAGCACTATATCCTTGGTTGATTATTTTTCTATAGGGTTTGGTGGTGAGGTTTTCCTATGTTTCTGTATTCTTTGTGGGTGGTTGGTTCTGTAAGCGTTGATGGTAAACTTTGTAAATCCCGATCTTGATCATTGGCTGGTGGTGCGTTATGTATGCCTTGGTTTTGATCATTTTCTATTCTGCATTTTACATTTATCTATCCTCATCCTTCAGACATCACCTGTAATCACTCAAAACAACATTTGCCCATGTTAGGATTCGGCACACAATTACAAGGAAATAGAGAGTAAAAGCGAGAAAAGAAAATCGAGACACAAAGTTTTTATTTTGATTTACCCTTAAATTGGGCTATGTTCAGCAGAGGATCCCACTATAATTATCACATTACAATTCTTTGTTCCATCCCTCAATTACAAAATAAAACGATATATATACTCAGTAGCGATTCATGGGTCCAAGCCTAAACTACAAAAAAAAAACTTCTTTGGATATTCCTTAAGTGTGACATATGAGCGAGACCCTCGTGCCTTTCTATTATTATGAACAATGAACCACAAGGTCCACAACCCAACAGCCCGCCCTTGCAATTGTATCGGTTAGCCACCGAATAAACTTCTTTGGATGAAAAAGTCAATTTTGAAATTTTTTATCTATCAAACAAAAGTTTATCTTCTTTTCTTTTTTTTTCGGCTCGTTTCGAAAGTGAGTTTATTTTTGTGTTGAGATTATAAGTTTGGAGTTGATTGATAGTAGTAGAGGGGAATGCATGCCGAAAGCTATTAGGCGAAATTGCATGATATTAGGTTTGCAATATCTATTCATGGAATGGAAATAGAAGTTCAATTTAGCAAATCCTTCTAAAAAAAATGCATATATACCCTTTGAAATTAAAGTAAATTGAGAATATGATAAAATACTAATTGAGGGAGGGAGGGAATGAAGGGGCGGCCTTGTTGGGTTAATTTAGTTCTCATACGTCGCCTTCCCCCACCACCACCACCACCACCTCCTCCTCCTCCTCCTCCTCTCTCTGCGCTCTCTCTCTCCCCTCGTCCCTTCACTCTTTGGTTGCGAGCTGAGCTGAGCTGAGCTGAGCTGAGCTGAGTCCTCCGTCTTCCCCGACTTTACTTCGCTCTCGATTCTCTCGCTTTTTGCTGCTATGCCCAATCCCCCGTTTCTTCTTCGCGCTCTCGCGGCTGTGGTGGTGACGTGAATTGCCATTATCGATTTGGCGTGGGGTCTTCCTTCCTGCTCTCGGGCCGAATCGAGATGAATTGCCAAGTGATGAACACTTCGTCCCCGTCTCCGTCTTCCTCTTCCTCCTCCCGCAATCCCGTTCCCATCTCCCCCCTGTAAGTTCTTTAACTCCTCGTTGCCCGTGTCGCGTAGTTACGCCTTCCCCCCCCCCCCCCCTCAATTGCTGCATTTGCTGATTTGTGGGCGTCCCTTAATCTTGCTAGGGGCACACCCACCATTACTAATGCTGCTCTTCGGAAACCCTTTTGGCCTGATGAGTTCTTTTTCTTGTTTTGGTAACGATAAGCTAGATAGGAACAGGAGCTTACAAGTGTTGCCCCTGTGCTTACCTTCAGTTGGGCATTATCTCCTCGTGTTTCTCTCCCATGGTGCAGAATTTGTTTGTTCTGGGTCTTGACGTACTTCTGTTCCTCTCAGTAAATTGCTTCGGCGGGCGGTTTGTTACTCCCTTTCTCCGAAGACGAATCGATGCTCCGGCATTCAAATTGGAGGTTGCCATAAGGTTGCTAATCTTCCGAAGAATTGCACGGCCGGTAAACATGCTTCCGGGTGGTCCGACGCGAAGCGTCCGCTCGGATATCCTCCCCGAGCCTTGGTGGCTTCAGAATCTCGAGGTGTATCCTCAATCCCTATCGTTGGCGAAGAAAAGATAGGAGTTTTGCTGCTCAACCTTGGGGGTCCTGAAACCCTTGACGACGTGCAGCCTTTCTTGTTCAACCTCTTCGCTGATCCAGTTACTCTCTCCTCTCTTTCTCTCTCTCTCTCTCTCTCTCTCTCTCTCTCTCTCTCTCTCTTCGACATGAAGTGTGTTACTATTGCAACTGATACGTACTCATATATGTGATTCCGTTTGCTTGGCCGTTTTTATGAATTGTTTAGTCTCTGGACATATAGACATAAAGTCAACTGCTTGGCCGTTTTTATTAGTGTAGTGTTATGCAATGAGGAGATTCTTTTCTTTGGTTTATTCTTTTTCAGAAACTTGTGCCTTTAGGAGGACCAGCCTTACCAGTGAAGATAGCCACACGGACACACGCGCACACAGATCTGTTTCGTCCATGAGCAAAGTTCTCACTTTTCTACATCCTTAATTTTCTCTATAACCTCGAATTATGCTGTTGCTTCACTTAACTTGAAGCTTCCTATTAGTGGCTGGCCTTATGGCACTTTGTACATTCCAGCATCTGATTTCCTAGGAAACAAAAGTAAAAAAGGTGCTGTTTCCTACCCCTTTTCTACCAATTTGTTCTATCCCACAGAAGCTTTGAAAGCATGAGTTATGGCAAAATCGAAAAGAATGGTTTGGATGTTCAAAATTTAAATCATTAAACATTTAGCTTGAAGTGGTTTTACAAAACAACTTCTTGATTAAGCTATGAACACAAGATCAGCATTTGTTCAGGCATACCATTTTTTTAGCTAGCTTTCGGGCACAATTTTAGCATCTATTGACATTTTCGTGTTTATTGCTGCTTCTGCTTCAATCACATGCTGATCAGTGAAAATTTGGTGATAGTGATAATCTTGTCTATGATTGTTTAGCTGAATTTCTCAGTTTTTTATCTTCCCCTTTTTACAAGAAGAGTTTCACAAGATTTTTTGTAGGTGTAGGCATGACAGTATCGGGTAGTGTTCTTAGAGGAGCTTTCTCTTTTGTTGCTGTACTATGTCAATGGCTTTGTCCATGTCTGCTTATGAATGCGGTTAGCCATGAAGGTGTACCATAACTTCACGTATTGTGTTTTAATGTGTAGAGCTGGGTGTCAGTATAGCTCCGTTGTTCTTTCCCTGTAAGTATCTTGTTGACTTTATTCCACTTATCTAACTTCATGCTATTGTCAGGACATCATTCGGCTGCCAAGGTTGTTTCGCTTTCTTCAAAAGCCGTTGGCACAATTTATATCTGTTCTTCGGGCACCCAAGAGCAAAGAAGGCTATGCATCTATAGGTGGTGGTTCTCCTCTTCGGAAGATAACTGATGCCCAGGCATGATTTGAAACTTTGACGTTGTGAGATTAATCTATCATACATCCTTACAAGTTTGTGAAATCTGTGTTTTTTGGTGTGTGTGGGGTGTTTTTATCTTTTTTGGAGGGGGGGGGGGAGGGGATGCAGTGAGAATGCATGTGCAGATAAAGGAGAACTAATTAGTAAAATGCAAATAATATGGTACTTTAAAAGAAACAACTCTAAGCTCACTTTCAGTACTCTGATGCTGTTAATGGTGATGCTCAAGTTGTTGCACAGATGGATTCTAATAAAAATGGAAAAGGAAGAAAGTTGAATCTAAATGTTCAGTAAAAATAAACAAAAAAGTTCTTACATTTCTTCATATTGGGGTTTCTCACCATTCAAGAAATGCCATCCGTTGTTCAGGCAGAAGAGTTAAGGAAATCACTTTGGGCAAAAAATGTTCCAGCCAAGGTGTATGTTGGCATGAGATACTGGCACCCATTCACTGAAGAAGCCATTGAGCAGGTAACTTTTTATCTTGAAACTTGTATTGGTAGAATGGTCATCTTGGGCACAAATTTAGAAGTTAAAATTGTGCCCTTGTTAGCGCTGCCTTTTGGAACAGACATCCATCCATGCCTAAGAAGGCACATGCAAAAGCGTGTTCTCTCTCTCTCTCTCTCACACACACACACACACACTCGCACACTCGCACACACTCGCACACACTCACACACACACTCAAGCACATGCCTTCACAGTGCACTCGTGTATCAATCGCCATTTTCTTTAAGCGTTGATGATCCTTTTGTTTCTTTATAATAAACTATATCAGCTGGGCATTACCTGCTACATCGCTTGGCTTATCTTTGGAGGAGTTTGTCCCGGACTTTGCTGTGTTATCATGATTTAGCTGGTCATCTGTAAATTATAAGGGAGTCTTGTCCTTCTTTGCAGAGGGATAGGTAACATTAAATATTTCAGAGGATAGGTGTTTGCTGTCTCCGCATTCTTCAATTTACTTCAGTGGAGGGTATGAATTGATTTTCTAGTAAACTGTCCTGTGTGCTACTGGCGTCATCCTCTTAGTGCATTTTCCTTGAGCTGATGTCGTTGTCTGATGCAACAATCCCATGTGGTTAAGCGAGTTCTTTAGCCTCGTCATAGTGCAGGATCAGAGCTTGGGCTGTATATGAACACCTGTGCTTTTAAAGCTTCTATTCTTTAGGTAGATAGGCTAACTTATTAACAAATTAGATTAACTCTACACATCCCTTTTCCATTTAAATCTGCTGAGGATGTACTGGCTGCAGAATATCTTAACTTGTATATGGGGTTGAAAAATGTCACAAATTCTTCTGCTACTTTTAAAATCATGATGTTGGCACTTTACTTCTTAACTGTTGGTTGATGCATGTTGATTGCCAATTGTTTTCTAACTGTGGGAAGTTTTTTCTGAATTGAGCAAAGGTTCTGTTTCAGTTACCTTTGTTTAACTTATCATCACGGCCTTTTGTTTTGAGAGGAAATATGTTCGTTTTTTCCATATTTGCAGTGAAAAAATATATGTAGTCCTTCTGCTCATTATTTACTTTTGTATGTATCCTTTCTTCAGATAAAGAAAGATGGAATTGCCAAGCTTGTTGTTCTTCCACTTTACCCACAGTTTTCAATATCAACTAGTGGTTCAAGTCTTCGACTCTTAGAGAGTATATTCAGGTGATGATGCCATGACATTTTCAGTGAAGTGGACAAGCATTGCCGTATACTGACAAAAGAAATTTATTGATATCAGGGAAGATGAATACCTAGTTAACATGCAACACACTGTTATTCCGTCTTGGTATCAACGTGAAGGATATATAAAAGCTATGGCAGATCTAATTGAAAAAGAGTTACAAACATTTGACAATCCTGAGAAGGTATAAATGTGTTTTCACGATAATTTATGTTTAATGGGGATTTGTTTCCTGGTGTATATCAACTTTAGTTTGAGTCAGTCAATTAGTCTTTCTTATTGCCTATACATAATGATGCACGTCAAACTATATTTTATAATTTCTAAGTCTCAATGCACTCTTAGCATAAGGTCTTATACTGCTTTTCTGTCTAGGCAGGGACTCGTAGCACGGCATAGTTTCTAGGTGCTTAGCCTTCTTTAATCATAATCATTTGGGATAAAGGTGTTAGCAACTGGCCTTTCAGCCTAATGGTTGTCTGTATCCTTTCAGCCTAATGGTTGGCCTTTCATAAGTGTAAAAAGAATCCCCAGAGGATCTGGATTAATTGTATTATCTCAGTGCTTGTCTGTCCTAATGGTCTTTGTGGTTCTTGTTATATTAACCTTCTTCCTACGCTTGGAACCTTTTAATAATGTGCATAATAGAGTATTGCATCTCTATTAGTAGTGGAGCTGTAGATTGGGCAATATTTTCTCTTTTTTAAATTCTCTTTCAATATGACTTTTGCTGTCTGCACTATTCTTCTTTTTCCCCTATTTTGATTGGGTGTCTGCGATAGGTTGTGATATTTTTCAGTGCACATGGGGTGCCACTTGCATATGTAGAGGAGGCTGGTGATCCATATAAGGCAGAGATGGAGGAATGTGTGGACTTGATTATGGAAGAGCTAGAAAAACGGAGAATAACTAATCCCTACACTCTTGCTTATCAGGTCGGTCTGACCTTACTAATTTACGTCACTAACTTCTGGGTCTGGCTTTCATCATGATAACAACATTTCACTGATTTTTCGGAACTGGAAAGTGATGTATTTATATATCGTATATTTGTTGTTTATGCCTTCACGATTTGTTGTTTCAGAAAGACAAAATCATGAACCAAGAGATGGGAATTTGTTGCTCTTTTAAAGTTTCTACTTCATTTGATCTTTTTCCTTCACCAAATCATATTATGTATACTTGTTCTTGACCAATTTGTATGAAAGTTCTTAGCTTCATATTTCTCTCCTTGATACAAGTTTTGCGATTAATTTCACCTTACCTCATCACCTAAATTTTTAACATTCACAACAAGCTTTCACAACACATGGATCATCTTGTACATATAAAGATCACTTATATTGCTAGAGCAAAGAGCTAGAATTGTAGTAGTATAATAATTTATTTCATGAATGAATTTTAGGTTTAATGTAGTGAGATTGCTCTATTTAACCTCACTTTTCTTTGACCAAAAAAAAACCTCAATTTTCATGTTGGGAGACAGTCTAAAAGTTTTAGAAATGAAAAATGTGCCGTCTATTAACCTAATAACTTTGTTCATTGATGGTGGTGGTCAGGGAGTTGGCCTGTAGAACTGTGACCGGCCACGGTGCTCTTCCTAGGACAATTTTTAAAACACTTCAATTACCTACAATGAGTTGCATTTATTAATTTTCATTATTTCTGACATCATGACTTGATCTTGATACGATTGTCATTGCAGAGTAGAGTTGGCCCGGTGGAATGGCTGAAACCATATACAGATGAGACAATTATCAATCTTGGACAAAAGGGTGTGAAGAGCCTTTTGGCTGTCCCAATAAGGTAGACAATGCTCTCATAAATTGCATGCTTTGATACTTTGAAGTCAACGGTTCATCCTTTGACGAATTTGGAGCTGGATCCACAGTTTTGTGAGCGAGCACATTGAAACTCTTGAAGAAATTGATGTAGAGTATAAAGAGTTGGCTCTTAAATCCGGCATTGAGAAATGGGGCCGTGTCCCTGCTCTAGGATGTGAACAAACGTTCATTTCAGACCTGGCAGATGCAGTGATTGAGAGTCTCCCTTATGTTGGTGCCATGGCAGTGTCAAATCTTGAAGCTCGACAGGTACCACTTTTCTCTTCCTAGTCTTCAAATACTTTTGTGGGATTCATACTATAGAATTAAAAGTGTAATTAATCCTAGAGCAACATGGCAACCCTGCTCCCTTTTTGCGGTGGTATTTACGAATGCAGAATGAGGCATTTTGTCGCCATACTGTGTACGTCATATAGGAGGCCTTTTATTCCTTGGGATCTATGGGTTGAATGTAGCTAAGGTTTCCTGTCAATAAGATCACAAGGTTTACAAACTACAATGATAATTCATTATGCTGTTTAATCCAGTTGTACTTGTTCTCTGCAGTCTTTGGTGCCACTGGGTAGCGTAGAAGAGCTATTGGCAGTGTATGATTCTCAACGGAGGGAGCTTCCACCTCCTGTGACGGTTTGGGAATGGGGCTGGACAAAAAGTGCGGAAACTTGGAATGGAAGAGCGGCTATGCTAGCAGTGCTGGTATTATTGGTTTTAGAAGTCACTACTGGAGAGGGATTTTTGCATCAGTGGGGTGTATTGCCGTTGTTTCACTAAGAAAAATGCCCTCGCTCTCCTTCACCTCCTCTCCCTCTCTCTCTCTCTCTCTCTCTCTCTCTCTCTCTCTCTCTCTCTCTCTCTCTCTCTCTCCAATGCTGGTGATGATTTCACCTCCAACATGGAACCCCATGCATGATAGTTGGTGCCATTGTCCTGCAGTTGAAGTAAATGTATATCATGTCCTTGGTGAGGTTCGAATGTGAGTAAATACATGGCCATAACATTTTTGATGCAATTCACTGATCTTTCAGTGAAGCATTTTCCTTTTTCATAAGTTGTAAAGTAATGCAGACTGTATCAGCACTTACCTAACTATCTGCAAAAGACATCTGGAGTAAGAATAGACAGGCTACTTGCATCCTAATTTTATTTACGGGGATCGGAAAGATGTAGCATGTAAAGTGTATTAATAGATGAGTCATTGGACTGTCATGAATACTCCAATTAATGTGGGCGGGTCAATGTTGCTTGTTTGTACAACTGCTACTATCCTTTACTTGTTCTGACTAGAAGGCTATAAAAACAGCCATAGAAAAGAAGTTTTGCTTAGAGTTCTTCTATCAAAAGCTTCTCGGATAGAGCTTTGGTATGATGAGGGATGTTTGCATTATTACCTTTGGTTGTTGAGTTACTAATAAAATGGAGGGCGAGGAGGTCGGACAGTACACATGATCTGTGCAAAGAATGCTACCTTGGAGGAAGCTTGACTAGTGATATTATTAATGAGGAGATTAAAGAGTGGTACACAGTTTTCTCCTCTCTTTATAGTGCCAATTGGTAAAATCTCGGAAAATTATTCATTGAGAAGTTTGAGAAGTGAGGATTCTGATATGCAGATGTATTTGGGTTTCCACGTCAGTGCTGACTGCTGCTCAACTGATCTGAAACTCCCCACTAGCATGAACCTCTTTAACCCTTTTGTCATATTCATCTTCATCTTCTTCTTCGTCATCAACCTCTGCATCCAGGTCTTCATTGCCTTCCTCATCTTCATCGGCACCCCAGCCAAAATTTTTGGTGGACTTGGCCATTGGAGGTGGGTTTCTTGCCTCTCCCACTATTTTCATTATTTCCTCCACGCCTTGCAGAGAATAGCTCTGGTTGTCTCTCTGGTAATATGCTGCTTGAGCTGTTTCCGTTAGTTCACTTGGCAAGTTCTTTAAGAACCACGGATGATTCTTGATTTCTTTGATTGTAGTCCTCTGCAAATTGAAAAAGAAAAAAGAGAACTAAAACTCAGGCAGTCCATTCGGAATGGACCCACGATGACTGGTTGAACTTCAGGAGCCCATTACAAAAAAAATTAGGTCATTCAATAAGGTGAGATGCAAGAGGATGTGGAAATTTCATATATTTAAATTTGTTTCTTTTCTCCAGCATTTGACCCTTGGACATCTTGGAAAGCATGATAGCTTAATGTACGAATATGAATTGCTTTTCTGTGACGATTGCTAGATACGAACGGCAGAAGATGCTTGAGAGTTTGTAGAACTTCGCATACCAGTTTAAGAATAGCAACAAGAATAATCAGGATCCTATAATCATAGGCCAGACATGTAAATTGCAAAACATACATGTCTCTTGCAATTGCAATTACTTCAATGAAACTTGAACTGGAGAAAACCAGAGCCACCACTTCCATCAATACTTACCCTTGTTGGATTTGCAACAAATATATGAGACAGCAGGTGTTTGCAATCTTGAGAGACGTGCACGTAATCGGGAATCTTGTATTGCACAGCCATGATACGCTGTAGGAGAATGAAAAGAAAAGGAGGTTCATAAACGTTTAGGGGAGAGAAGTTATGCGATAGGCAGAATTTGAAGGAAAAAAGAAAGAACGTGTACTTGAATTGTCTTCCTGAAATTTTTGGGGTCCTGCTGGTCCTCAAAAGGATATGCACCCACCAGCATGACATATAAAGTCACTCCACATGACCACACATCTGCCAACTGCACATACAGAACCGGTACTGAGATTAAAATTCAACCCACCAGAGTTGGATAGCTTCTTTATAACAAGTTCCGGGTGAAAAAGAAACAGAACTCCTTCCACGAGAGAAATTGAATTACCTTGCCGTCATACTCCCTGCGAGAAAGGACTTCAGGTGCAATGTATGCTGGAGTTCCTACTGTGGATTTGGGTCTTGAATGCAACAGTGATGACTAACAAAAGCATTTTACAGAGTGGGAATCAGTGCATGATGCATTTAAATGAAAGAAAAGAGTTGGTACGAGATCCAAAGTTTTGCAAGGAACCTTAGAGTAACCAAAGTCACAGATCTTCAAGCGCGGTGCAGGGCTTCCATCTAATAGCGTATTTTCCAGCTTTAGATCCCTATGACATATTTGCTGCATTACAATTACGAAAGTTAAACGTCAGCTACACACATGACGGTGTCCAATAGAGATTGATTGATGGCGAACTGCAGGCTTTCTAACAAGAACTTGGTCATGTGAGATCGTTTACCATGTGGTGACAGTAATTAACTCCAGAGATGAGCTGCTGAAAGAAGTATCTAGCCTGCATAATAAAATCAAACACAAGATTATTTAACACACGCATACACACGCTCACCGAGAGATGGGTCTGGCTACGATTGGAGTTGGAGTTGAGAGTCTTAGAAAAGGACCTCGTCTTCACTGAATCGACCAGCACTGCAGATGCGATCATAGAGCTCTCCCCCAGCCGCATACTCCATCACTATCGCCAAATGAGTCCGTGTCAACACAACCTGCCACATCATTTACATGATGTCACGCAACAAAGAAACTCCGTGCGAGGAACTTGGAATTAGGATAGGTAAGGCAAGTCTGCTTGCCTCCTTAAAGCGTATAATGTTAGGGTGGCGAAGCGATCTGTGGTTAATGATCTCTCTGGTGACATTCTCATCTATCTGCAATAATGCATAGGCATAGTCTTCTCAAGTCTTTCGTAACTAGCGGCAAATCAAAATTTAGACTCATCGTGAACGATTAAACAAGGTGAGGACGGGAGTAAGGCATTGAACGGAGAAATCGAAAGCCGTAACAACAGGACCTTGTGACCACGCTCGATGTACTTCATGGCAACGAGCTCTTGAGTGTCCTTGTGGCGCATAAGCCTCGCCACTCCGAAGTTGCCTGCTCCTAAATGCTTCACCACTTCATACTTCTCCATCTCCTCTGCTCCCTCCCTCTTCTCTCTCTGTCTTTCCTAATTACAAGCTTGCTGCTCCAATAATGAATCTGTTGCGGACTTGTAAGCGAAACGACTCAATATGTACGTGCAAAAGAATATAACGAGGAGGAGTAACGGAAGAGATGTGATTCAACGATCAATCCGCCATGAAAAGCGGCACCTCAGATTAACAGTGAGCTCAGATGACTTGAAAGAAAAGAAGTGGAATCGGTTCGAATCTCATCCACGGCAGAGGAAGAAGATGGGATTGGGAATATGTAGAACCTTCCGTCCTCTCTTTTTTATACAAAACAAAAAGAACGATATACGCGCGAGGAAGAGAGCTGAAGTGAAGTGATGAAGAAACCTGCACGTGGAGAAGGTCGGCTTAGAACTGGAGAAAGAGGCGAGTCATCGTTATAATAAGAACGGGTAAAAAGGAAGTCTTTTGAGGAGATCCCATCATCGCCAATCTGTTGTCAACCCTCTCCATCTCTCTCTCTCTCTCTCTCTCTCTCTCTCTCTCTCTCTCTCTCTCTCTCTCCCACTAGCTTTCCATAAGCCAGAGAAGGAGTAATCAAGGGGAAGTGGATGTTTCATGTAACAGACCTTGCTGTTACTGCAATTTTAAGGGATGCACTGTATTTATGAGTCGACATGAATTATTATCTTTCAGAGATGCATATACGTATGAGCAAGAAATACTAAAAATACGTCTGAACAACTATGGTGTGGGTGTGAGCCAGACTTAAATAGGATTTGGATCTCACAGAACGGCGTTGGGCCAGGGGGGCACTTCACAACGCACCCCCCACCATATTGTTTAAGACTTTTTTCACCTTTGGCTCCAAGCTTTTGTCGGCGTCCATGCATGTGCCGTGCCTCGAGAACTTAAACGAACGAGACGGTTGCATGTCGTTAAAAAAAGGAAGAAGAAGAAAGAACCCTGTGGAACACAGCTTATGATATTGGTTAAATGTCGAGGAATGGAATATGTATTATATCTATACGAATTGTTGATTTGATTGAATGATTGATTGATTGCACACCATATATGGGTCCAGTTCTTCGACCAATACTAAATAGTTTCGTGTTTTAGTTGCTGAGCCGAATTTCTACTTGGTAAAATACCTGATTCATGAGATTAGTCATTGATGAGCTAATTATATAGTGTACTAGCTAAAAAAATTATGGGACCATTACTGACTGTCCTAAATTATTGACAGTTGTACGTGCATGAACCTCTTGTTTTAATTTGACGTGTCACAACTACAATTAGTTTAACACCCAGTGAACTCGCATGTGCTGAAATTAACCTTATGATGGCCACCAATATGGGGATGATTGTCGGCTTATGCTGTTATCGTATCACGCATGCATCTCATGCAATGATCAGCCGGTATGCAGTCTAAATTTGAATGCTTTTTCTTTACCTCCTTAATCAGTGGCAAAACATGTGATGAAATTTTGGTAACTATGGAATTACAAATGCAAATGCTCGTTTGAGGCTGTTTCTTTCCAACGTTAAGGCTCCTTTCGGTACGCAAGGAGTGGGAAAAGAAGGAACAAGAAGTCATGGTACACTTTGTTACCTTTGGAAGGATAGGAGTATGGTGTCGCATGATGAAATCGCTCCTCAAGCTCACAGGGTCACTGCTGCTGCTAAGGTTGCATTTGAAGGTTTCAAATCTACCGTAAAGTAATGGGTACAACCAGGAGGTTAAAACCATTGTGCAGTTCCTCTGGCGAATGGTGGTTGTGCTGCTCGAGCTTCACTAATGCTCTGAAAGCAAGAATTTGGGCAGACGATAGTGCTCATTCGTCAAATACTGGATTTAGTTTTAGGTTTGGATAATGGGGCGATTGGCCTGTTTTGTGGGACACTGGCTTAGTATGAGTTAGGTTTGAGCTTGCGCCTGTTGGCACTTGGGTTGTATAAGGCCAACATCTTCTTGACTATCGAAAGAAAAAGAAGTTGGTCGAAGGGACTAGGATAGACAGTATTTTAAGGAAACCTACGATTACCCACTTCGCTTGTCTGAGGAGGCTTTCAAAGTCGAAAACGTACACATTATACGAAGACTACCTATATTGCAATCAAAATAGGATATTTTACATTGCCAAAATAGAGTCGTTGAGTGGTAACACGTGCCATTCAATTGAGAATCTCCGAATGCCTAGGGTTCGTTTGTTTGAAGGAAGACTGCATCCAGGAAATTCTTTTCTGACTTTTCAGTATTTAGATGACGGAAACCTAATCGATATAAGGAAAACGTTTTTCATGGACTGAAAATAACAAGCTTAGATTGAGGAAAAATGATTTCCCCTTTTGATAAGAAGTAAATCACTTTTCCTAAACAACCAAGCAAATAAAAACTAAGCATTTTTCTTGAAAATAATTTGCATGAAAGTTCCTTTATCATGAAAATTTCAGTGAAACAAACGCACCCTTAATTGATATATCCAAATTCTAGCTATATGCCATGTGGCCGTTTAAAATGCTTAGAACTCAATTCACCTCGGCGGACCTTATTGATTAGACGAAGTAGGGGAGGTCTCCAACAGTAGCCACGGCTTGTTAAGTAAGAAGATGGACTCCGCATGACAAGTAAAAATTATCATTTGACTCATTTACAGCTTCTAAATAGGGAGTTTAGTGATGCATGTGTTGGCCAGCAGGGCAATCAGTCACACAAATACTCATATGCGTCGCTAATACGACTCCTGACACAGTTGAATTCCAGTATAATATTCTTCTTCATGACGGTCTAACATGAGCATCAGAGTGTTCATTCTAGGAGACCTCATCTAGGGAGATGGCCCAGAGAGAACCCAAGTTCAAACCCGTCAACATATTCAATTGAACTAACATTTACTCAAAAGCTTAAACTAATAAGTTGTAGGCCAACTTGAATATATTAACTGCTCTACATCGTACCACTTATCTAATATAGGACTTTCTAACACAACTCACACATGCACTTCAACAATCTTCTCCTCACATGTGAACTTCGTATTAGGTCTGCTCTCCCTCAATTCAAATATCATTCTGTACCAACATATCTCAGCTTGAATCCATATTAAGTCTGCTCTCTCTCAATTCAGAAATCCTTCTGCACCAACATATCTCAGCTTGAATCTCCATCATCAACTGCTAACTTGGGATTGCGTCACCCATGGTCTCTTATCTTGCGTCACCAGATTCAGATATCCTTTTGCATCAACATATCTCAACTTGAATCTCCATCATCAACTGCTAACTTGAGATTACATTGTCCATGGTCTCTTATTTTGTCATATTTCAAATTCTTTTCATGGCAGTTCAAAGAAAGGCATGAGAGATAAGGAAAACTTAAAGCTTCTCAAACCAGAGTAGCAATTCGATCAATCGCTATCAATGCCCGAAGAAAATTTGACCATGAGATTTTTTTCTTGAGATATTCACCAAACATTGGAACAGATTGGAGGCCTATAAATCAACTATTGGCTCTGATATCAATTGTTGAGAGCAAGCAGCAGAAACCCAATATCTTCATTCGGAGAGATGGCCAAAAGAGAACTCAAGTCCAAGCCCATCAACATATACAATTGGACCTATCTTCACTCAAAAGATTAAGCCAACGAGTTATGAGTCAACTTGGATATATTAACTGCTCTACATCACACCACTTATCTGATATGAGATTTTTTTAACACAACTCACACGTGCACTTCAACAGGTTCATCATTATTAAACAATCAAATCAAGGAAGGAATTATAACTTCCAAATGATGCGTCAGCTTCTCTTATGATGCGTGGAATTAAGAATGATTTGTCTTTCCTCTTCCTTCAATAACATGTTGAACAACTGCATCGCAGCCAAACGTGCATTGCATGCATAACAAGAATCATTTCATTATAATAAGGAGGAGGGAAGAAGAGGAGGAGGAGGAAAGGCATCGCAATTGGCAAAGATTCACGTGGAGGGGTGGATGGGGAAGCCACTCGTAGGGGTGAGCATAGTCCGGGTTGGGTTGGTCCACCCCCTAATCCTAGGACCAACTCACACAGTGTTGATCCTTAATTTTTGGGATCAAGGACTGACCCTATTGAGCCTGGGACCAAGGATCGACTGACCCAATGGGTTTGGTCCGGCTCCAAGGTTAGCCTGGGACCAACCGGTAATTTTTTTGTTTTATTTTTTGTACTTCTTGAAAAGGAAAACCTACTATTTCAAATTACACAATGCAGCGCAATGCAACCAAACTATAAATACCATTACATATTTAACAAATTTAAGATAAAGCAACAATAGAAATTTCACACTTGCTAAAAGTAAAAAACCATAAAAACGATTAAGACTGCTCATAGAGATATGGAACAAGATGGGAAGTTCCTGTAATCATCTGTAAATAATACTAGTAACGCCATATGCAAAAACGTTTTCTTACATTCGATCAAGGAGAGTCCAATCAACCAAAAAATAAGCTTCACACCACTTGTAATTTAACATCGGCGAGCGGCGAGCGCTTCAACCCATAAATTCCAGACTCACTCGCTCGAGCGAGGAGCGGCGAGCGCTTCAACCGATAAACTTCAGACTCACCCTTTGAGTCAAGACTCACCTGCTCGAGTGACGAGCGGCGAGCACGGCGAGTGGCGCGAGCGTTGAGAGGCCAAAGGCAATCACCGAACGGGGTGAGTGTGAAGTTTTTTTCTTTGATTTTGGCAAAATGGAGAGTCTGAACTCTGAAGACTAAAGAGACTACTTTACAAGGAAGACTAAAAGAGAAGAAGATGTTGTCACTACCACTACCAGAGGAGGATCGAGGGTTTTGGACGTATGAGAGGCATGAAAAAAGAGACTATACAGGAAAGACTAAAGAGAGAAGTTGTCGAGAATGACGCCGTGAGTAACAGTGTAACACCGTCTTGGACACGTGAGAGGCTGAGAGCTATTTCCCACCTTTTCTTTTTTGGTCAGTTTTTCACAACATTTCACAATTTCAATTGGGTTCTCTATATAAAAAAAATTATAAATAATATATTAAATATATAATATATAATATATTTTAGATATATTATATATAATGTATATAATCCAGGTTTGTCCTAGTTGGACCGACCCTAAACTATCTAGACCGAGGACCAACCCGTACAGTGCTGAACCAGGGATCCCAGAACCAAGGACCGACCTAGTCCGCTTGAAAATTGGACCAGGACTGGCAGGGTTAGGCTAGTCCAGGGTCGGTCTAGGGTCAACCGGGGGTGACCCTGGACCGATGCTCACCCCCTAGCCACTGGCCATCACATGTCCAGAGGTGGGATTCCCATCCCTCGTCGGTTTTGGATATCATCGTATGTTCCAACAGTTAATGTCTTTTCTTTTCCTTTTTCCATTTGTCTTCTTTGTTCTGTTCTCGCTGTGAAGAGTAGACAACTTTCGTCTCCTTTGAGTCCGTGGAATCTGAGTCATTTTTAATCGAAGGCGTGAAACATCATCATCAGACACGACGACACGACGACAACGATCACATCTTTATGATGACACGACCCAAAAACATCGAATGCTCGAATGAATGTTCATTTCATCACTTGTTTCCGAATGTGAAGTTGAGACTTTGCTCGTACAAGGCTTGCGCTGGAGTTTCGTTCCGAATGCTTCGATGGGGTCTGCAATGAGGACCCTTTTTCAATCGGGTTTGCCCGGGCTGAAAAGAGTTCCTTTCTTCCCATAAAGAAACTCAAGTTCGAGAAACTTACTCAAGTTTGAGAATGGGATCCTATTCCCGCCTCTTGTTCGGTTCAATTGGGAATTGGATCCCGATTTCAGTTGCTGCGCATTTCTTGCTCGGGGCGATGAATTTGAATCACATGGAATACCCTTCCTCAAGAAATGCGGAACCGGATTACGGTAGGACTCTCGGACATTTTCAAGCGGCCATTCTTATGGAAGCCATTCAATATGGGTTCAGACACGGATGTAATTTGGCTGTGGTTTTCAAAGCAGAAGGGGTGAAGCATCTTGTTCTTTACAATGTAAGAATTTCTTAATGTGGACTACATTAATTGAAATTAACTGAATTAGTTTAGTTTAATAAAGGTAAGATATATGAGTTCTTAATAGGTCTAATATAAAGCCGGCTGGTGTGGGCCGAGTACGGCCTGGGCTGTAATGAGAGGGCCCGTCGTCGAAGACTCTACAAATAGCGTTTAAGTCCCTTCCCTAACCGGATGATGCATAATTTGACTCACGTATGGTAATCTCATTGGGCCAGTGTTTTAACGAAGGGTATAGGAGAGAAATACTTGAGTTCGTGTTCGGAAACCATCGCAAATTCCATGATAAATTCGATGGATTCTAAATCAGGTATGCGAATCGATAATTTTTCCATTAACGTGTTTCGGTTTCTGATTATGGTGATCCTGGGCGTGCCATTTTTCGTGGCCAACATACAATTCATCAACAATCTTGTTTGCAAACATTGGCTCATAAAGGGTGGGCTTGATTAAACTTTTCCAAGGGGCTTTTGTCCTTTAAATCCCCTTGGGGAAATATTGCGGTGTTTGCTAAGCCTTCCTTATAGACTTTTGGCCAAATGCTAGTATTGGGAAAGACGAAAGCCCAGTCCTGATAGGAACCGGTATTGGACTTTCGACATTTGACTGGATGTTGGAACTACTTTTTTCTTCCAAAACTACCCTCACCAATTTTCTTATTTTTCGGTTTTAACCCTAGTTGTGACTATTCATCTTCTTCGAGCGAGAACGGCCGACAAGGCTAGATCGGGCCGGTGAGAGGTCGTGTGATCGCCTAGGCGGCCCTCACCGGGGTCGCGCGACCTCGGTTCTCGTTGTTGGGGTTGTGCCACCCCGTCAAGGCCACCTAGGTCGCGTGACCCCGGGTGCCGGCCGCTTGGGTCGCGCAACCTCAAGCCTTGTCGCTGGGGTCGTGTGACCCTCGCCGAGGGTTGCATGAACTCGGACGAGGGCTGTTGGCACCAGATTTAGCTCGCTGTCGCTGTGAATTATCATGCAGAAAATGGCTGGCTCAGCAATCCATCCTGCTTTAGGTAAAAATGTCCAAAAGATCCACAAGGTTTTGGGCCTTGTAGGCCCGTGAAAGTGCAAGAACCCGATGCCTTTGCTAAGACAACTTTGTCATCCTTGATGTTTTGGGTCCTTTAGGCCCATCAAAGTTCTCCTTTACATCGCTCGTTTCTCTCGACTGATTCAAGGCTGTGTCCGGTCGGCTGTGCCTTCCTACCACAAAGTATTGCACACACACGGTCCCCGATGGCAAGTTTTGTCCTGTGCATGGAGGAATGCAACGAAGGGTCCAGATTGAAATCACCTAGGGGTTGATGATTGCATGCGGTGCGTGGAGAACAGAGCGTCATATTGCACACACACAGTCCCCGATGCCAAGTTTTGTCCTGTGCATGGGGGAATGCAACGAAGGGTCCAGAGACTCCAGACTGAAATCAGGATGTGGTTGATGATTGCATGCGGTGCGTGGAGAGCGGAGCGTCATGGAGAATAAAGCGTCGGTGCATCGTTAGGCGTGGGAATCAAATGGCCTTGTCCTGTAGTCACCTGGGGAGAAAAGACTGTACTATCGCCCTATGAGATGTGGGCACAGAGAGCAGAGCATGCGCCTCTGAACTTGGCACGTGAATGTATCTGACTCCTCTGACACTTGCCGATGTCCTTTTGTTAATTGTCTCTACAACAAGGGCCACGACACCTGGGCTAGCTCCCCTTTTCTTACATAAATATATCACCAACTCAAAGCCCTCCATTGCTAGTTTTGCAGAGAAGTAGAAAGAGATGGAGAAGAGCAAGATGAGATGCATGGGGCTTTTCCTGATGCTGCTCCTCGTCCTCGCCGCCCGTAAGCCCCCATCACCCCTACTCTTTAGTTCCTAATGTGACATCTATATGACTCTACATGTGCGTGTGTGCGCGCAGAGGAGGCGGAGGGGAGGATGTGCGAGTCCCAGAGCCACGGCTTCAAAGGGACTTGCGTCAGCAGTCACAACTGCGCCCTGGTCTGCCGCAATGAGGGCTTCTCCGGAGGCACTTGCCGTGGCTTTCGGCGACGCTGCTTCTGTACCAAGCTCTGTTGACGGCCAACGCGCGTGCATACTACAGAATAAGGACGCGATGACTAGCTTAGGCTGGTGTGTGTTCGCGTTGTAGTGAGTGAGCAAGTGAGCCAAATAAAATAAATTTGAAGGTTCTGGGCTCGTTAGTTTCTCAGCTTTCTAGGGACTTGATGTGCTTTTTGAACATTCACTGTGCTCTCTCTTCCATCACCTCTTGTAATTTCCTGATTCAACGTTGTAATGCGTTTCATGCTTCCGTTTTCCACTCTCTCTCTCTTCTTCCATTTCGACTTATTTCTCGTTCAGACTGGACTTTTCTACAGCTTCGGAACAGCTAAAAATGATGTCAGTTTCTTGGGTAACGATCGAAACAAGGGTCTGTAATCTTTGACAAAGGTTCATTTGGACAACATGTCCGCTGTTGATTAATTGGGAAAAGGGTGGTCGTATGAGCCGTTGGGAACCTACCAGTATTCATTCAGGTTCTTGAGCAAAAGTTTCTTATCCAGCTAGTGACTTTGCGTTTAAACAGGTTTTGAAAAAAGTTACTAAAATTATCAGCTGTTCTGATTATTTATCAGTATTTATTATTGAGCTTACCCATGTGTCAAAAATTACCAACTCCTATACCGTATTACCCACTTTTCTCTCGTTACCAACCAATGTCAATTTTAATATAATTTTTTATTGTTTCAAAAGTACCAACATTGATAATAATTCACGGAGCTTGCCGACAGGTTTAAGTGATAAACTTTATAATAATAATCTCAGTTATTTATCGATATCCGTTTTTGGAGCTAGAGTAACTAATTATTTTATCAAATTGCCAAATCTTGTATGAGCAGGTTACTAACTTTTATTTGATCACTTCCAAATAATCTACTGTTTCGCTTTATAATTTTTTAAATATTCTTGTTGAGCAATCATTTTTTTACATTAATTAACCCTATATATATAATATCAATTCCTTTTTCTTTTGTTGAGGTGTTTTTTTTCTTTTTATTTAATTTGTGTCTATTCTTTTCCTTAACATATTTAATTAAGTTTTATTAAGATGGCTAATTTTATCAAACTTTAACATATCTTTACTGGTTAATATTATTATTGATTTTTATAAGTACTGGACACCAAGCACGCGCTACGGGCATGCATCATTACCTTCTAAACCTTCTGCAGAAATGATGTAATCCATTTGATGAGCATGAAGATGTATTGAGCTATAAAGATGGCCAACGCATGAATTTCACACGAAAATCAGATACTTCACTCTGTTAACACCAACTATAAGATCATGTTGCAGAGCTTAAAGAAGAAATACAAATTGATCATAAGCATTTCATCAGTCGGTTGATGTTGTGACGTTTTTCTTCTTCAATTGGGAAAAAAGTGGTCCCTTCAGGCTATAAGTTGAAGAACCAAGTTTGCAGTTGCATCAGGAAAATGAAACACGAGACCACAGAGCATGCATTAGTCAATTGATTAGTTCTCATGATGAGAGCAACTTTTTGTTCTGTGGACTTGCGGGTCTAGTTTTCCCACATTTGTCTTGCGAAGTAAAAGCTAAGCTTGCCCTTTAAAAAAGGTAAGCTGAATAAATCAGTATGGTTCAGCTTCAAACTTGAGCAACATTTTATCGACTCTGGGTTTGTTCTGTTTCATTGCTTACATAGATCATGCCTAGGAGTTTCAGTGCTTACATATCTTGCGTTCAAATAATGTGTGCGATCGTGAACAAATGGTTGTCGATGTGGTCAAGCGTTCCTTAGCCCGGCCATTAGAGTCAGAAGGTTTTAACAAAAGCATCTGTGGTTCTACATAGACTGCAAACTAGTTACTTCTGTGCTTAATTGGGACCGACTTTAAAGGGTAAATATAAGACACTACTGAAAGATTAGCAAGATCCTTCCCTTTCCATCAAGCACTGAATCTACCGATTGAACTCAATTACAGTCGAGCTGCATTTACATCTGGTCCGGCACAAAAAGGAATCACACGGCAGAGATCCCCTATACCCCTCTCCAGAATACTGACAGCAAATTTCACCCGACTGCTGTTACGGAAACCCAAAACTCCCCATCTACATAAATAAAGAATGCACAGCAAGAGCTCTGAAAAAACTCGGTTGTAGATATGAGTCCTTATGTTATTGCCGCTTCAATTGTTTTACCTCTATCTGTCGAGCCATCAACAGCTGCGCTCAACCTTTTGAGCCATATATCATAGTCGACAGGGTATGGTGTTCCGCAAAGGCCATCGACATAATCTGCAAATGCCTTGAGAAGAGCTGAAACCTTGCCGAGGTGTGTCTGGATTGAACGTCTTGTCCAGCTTCTTTCCCTCCACTGTAGAGCCGATTCAATAGAATCCTGTGGGTCCATGGTTCCTCCACATATGAAAAAGAGCAGGTAAACAAGGCTCTCAGCATCGGATGATGGACAGAGCTTTCCATGCTGCAGAGCATAAGATGATGAAAATTGCAAATTTATCCCGGGGCTATCCCTTTCTTCCAGAACGGCACGTCCCCATGATGTGAGAATATTCAACTTCACTCCCGAACCATGGGCATCAGTGACCCGGATGACATTCTCTGAAGAGATGTCACCATGCTGAATGTTGGCCATAGCCGCACTTCTCAGAGCAGTGAGGCAATCTCGACAGCACTGAACTGCCTCTTTGGCGGCAAAGGGACCATTCCGAGCAACTATGGAGGAAAGTGGCTCTCCAACTGGACGGGTCACAAGTATAGGCGTTCCGCACCAAGGGTGGTCACATCGGCCCCCCGGACTCTGCTTCGTGCATGGACCCGAATGCAGAATACGACCAGATGCAATTATTTCTGGCAAGTATTTGCTCGACACTCCCTGCTGCTTTAAAGTGTTTAACACCTTTGTCTGCCTCTGTACTTGATACCACAAACTCATATCCTCCCAAGACGGCTCTAGTCTGGATGGATGAGCACCTACATATAAGCTCAGTAACTCTGTTGGATGATCGACTGAAACAGCATTATATAGAAAATGATTGCCACCAACAACTGATTCCTGTATTTGGAAACTTCTAGGTCCCTGTTGCTGATCATCTAGGAGCAACATCTCACCTCGCTTTATTTCGAGACACAGCGCATGCCTTCTTAAAGACGGAACCTCTTGCTCCTCAACTTCGGCAATCTCTCCTTGATTACCAGCTGGTTGGAAAGGTACCAAAGCTCTCTCTTTCTCTAGGGCACCACACTCCATCCTTCGTTTCTGAACACGAAGGTGATGACCAGAGGCCAAGTAATCTATTGATTTTCTTGGTGGTCCATTTGACTGGACAAAGGAGTAGAAAATAGCCATGATCATTTGCAGAGTTCCCAAGTCTCCCCAATTTGGATTCCCTAGCTTATTCCATATCTTGTCAACAGAGGACACGCAAATTTCGGAATGATTCCTGATCCACTCAGCTGCAGCTTGATATGGATTAGACGGAGTTGACTCGAGTTTGCCGAGGTCACCTCCAAGTGTCACCACTCCTCCATAATTCGAATCAAGAACCAGGACAAAAACAGAATTGTCATTCACAGTATTGGATTTGCCCAAACTCCTAGAAACAAGAATGTGAAATCCATAAAAGAGCGCTTCACAGATCATTCTTGGAGATAATTTCAACTCATCACCTTCTAATATATCCGGCTTATACAAGACAAATACCATCACTTGATCCCAGTGCACCTGTAAATCTCTCTCACTTCTTGATATCAAAGCTAAACCACAGAGTTCTTCAAGCTTTCCTCTCGATATTGCCTTTTCTATCGTGTAGAACTTAGATCCAGGACGAAAGGGGCAAGATACAAAGCACGGCAACGGAAGGCTTTTATGCCAAAATGTACGCCATAAACCTTTCACAATAGCATGCAGGAAGTCCTCTAATGCAAGATACTCATCCTCCTTTGTATAGTTCGGTGCATAAAGTGAACGTGGCAAGCGCCACAGCTGCTGTAACAGTACCCCCTCCAAAGCCAAATCCAGCTTTCGCAGTTCATCAATCTCAAAGGGAGGTGGGAAAGAATGCTCCATATTCATTGGGTCTGACTCGTCTGAGAATGAATTCTCCAAAACCCAATCCTCTAAACACTGGACAAATAATTCCAGGACCACGAGTTCTTTTCTATAATCCTTTAGTCCCTTGAATACTTTTCTGGACATAGGCAAGGATTTACTTGAAGCTGAAACCCCAGATACGCTGTGAGCAGAGAAATCTGCATCATGCACAAAAGGTTATCCAGAAGAGCAGATTTTCTTCTTTTCTATAACCCAGAAGAGCATTTTGGATAAGATTTTCATTATTAGATACATGGATGGATTGTGCCACGCAGATAATCCAGTACATGGACGTGCTGACTGGACCCTCATATAAAACCAGATATTAATAATAGAATATCTAGGACCTTCTATCAGAGCGCAGTGAGTATGGATATTACTGGTGCGCTGCTATTTTCTCCTGCAGGCTATAGTAAGAACTACTCTCATGTGCTTGAGACAAAGATATGCCACAATGTTTAGATAAGTTAACCTCCACATCCATCATCATTCCACAATGTCCTCTCCTATTGCATTGACTCTATCAATGCCCTTTTCACGGCTTTCTCTTACCAAACATGTAAGTATCTTGATAGGCATATTTTTTAGTGACGAATAGCTTCCAACTTGCAAAAATGAACATGACTGCTCTAACAACATTATTAAGAGGACATTGAAGAAGGTACTATGTGGGAGATTAAAATTGTCCTCCTTTATGTTCTTCTGCAAGAAGCAGAGAGCCATGCTGAAAGAATTTAAGCTGCCAGGGTAATTTACTTGAGTAAATTATTGATACAGAATATCCCCAAAACTGAGGTGAATGAGTAAATTGCCTCTCTTGATTGAAATCCTCACATTGAGAAATTTATGTTGCATATTTAGATAAACAATGGCAATACATTGATCTTTTGAACTTTGAGCTCTAACTAGAATTGCCAAATAGCAGATTCTCTCTGATTTTGATTGTGCTACGAGGCAAGATGACATCTGGTAAAGCACCATTTTAGGTTGAAGCATGGAATTTGTGCCCTAGAGGACTGCTCCAGGACCATAATGTTGATATCCATAAGGACATAATGATGATTCTATGGATGCTCATGGAAGAAAAAGTATCTGTGGAGTTTAGGTCTATACAAGAAAGTAAAAGGAATTTCCCTATCTTCTTTCTTTCCTTTCTCCCATGTTCCTTATTCTCTTGGGATATGGCGTCTAAGGTAGTTTTGCCTTCATTCATGTTATGTGATTTCATGCACCATTAAATCTTCTGAAAATTGGATGAGCATAACAATGTTGCAGCTATGGGGCATTGTTTATCAAGTATGTGATAACAAGTTCAAGAGCTAAAACAACAATGGCATGGAGTAGCATGCTAGCACCAGCTTAATGTCATATTCGAACAGAAAACACATAATTAAAGAAAAAAAAGCTGTAGTAATTTACCAGAGTTTGACTTCCTGAAACTTCCATCCAAGCTTCTTGCTGGGGATGAGCCAAAATGATTTTGAACGAAACCTGGATAACATCGAATTGTGAATTTTGAGAACTTCTGGGTATGGCATGTTTAAAAAAAAACTAGTGAATCCCATGTTAAATTCCATTCTAAAAAAATTCAAAATTGGTCCCCACTTCCGCTTCCCCTGAAAAATGGCAATTGGAATGGGAGAGAGCTGAAGGGTGGGATAGAAGAGAAGAGAAAGGAGCTGGAGATTCTCTAAACCTTGTGCTCAAGATAACTTATATTTTTCTGATAATTGAGGCAAGATCTTTAGTGGCGACGTCTATAAGGTCCTAAACAGTATTGCGGCACTCTATTTTACTTTTCTTCATTTCATGAGAACTGGTAGATTGATGTACATTTATACGGTCAACGAGGTCTTAGGATCTTCCCAGATGAGAAATGACCACTTTCTTCAGCTGTCGATAAAATAGTAGTGAGAAAGAAATCCTGCAAGCTAGATCTGAACTTAGATAGACTAATGACTTATATAAACTTAAATAAAGCCACATCACTCAACCTTCGTTGTTTTTCTTTTGCCAAAATTGCATTTGCGTCATGAACAACTTGTTGTCAGAAAGATACTATAGACAAAGTGTCGTAGAGTCACTTGGAAGGAAAAAAAAAATTATGTCCTGCTGATGAAAGGCGATTTTATTGTAAAAGAAAACGATCAAGAAAAATAGAGAGTTCCATGTTCCAGTGAAGCAAAATAGAGCGGCGAAGAATGTGTGACGCAGAATCTGTCAACATTCAAGGTATGGATAGCCCTGCATTTTCTTCTCCTTTCCGGCTACCTACTGCAAGTTATTTTAAGGGGAAGGTAGATATGCAATCTGCCTTGTCGTCACTGATAAAGAGAAATATAAAATGTGCATTATTTCTGAATCAAGTAAAAACAACAATGAGACTGTGTCAGGACACGATGGTTTTGGGATTACATGGTGAGGCGCAACTAACCAACCTCAGTCGTTGGAAGTGGATATAAGATAATGGAGGACAGAGAAGAAGAGGAAATATATTCGCTCACCTAATTTCATGTTGGAAGCTGAAGGCATGGCGGTCCTAAACAAGGCAAAGCACTCACTGGACTCCGGCAATCTTGACTTTGGGTATCATTTTTGGAAGAACCATCCTCTCATCTTGTTCAACTGAACCAAAAAAAAAGGGGAACATGGTGAGCAGTGGACTTGGCAGAGGCAGCCACGAGATGATGCGAGGGACAAGAAAAGTGAAGGGCACGCCCCAGAACAGAATCTTGTAAAATGCAGACAACGTACAGCCGACAATGCGCATCAAGAAAAGGGATCGTCCTGGTGCCCCTTTTTATCTCTCTTCTTGTCTGGGTTGTGTGTCTTCTGGAAGGAAAAAGAGAGGGGGCGGATTTCCAGAGTGGTTGGGGGGCGTTTTAAGGGGTGAAAGGAAGAGAATGCGTCACGAGAATGCAACAGGAATTGTGAGGAAGAAGCAACCTCGGAGAACGACAGGGACAAGAGTGAAGAGGATGAGAGAACAGGACAACAGGAGAGGCTGATAAACGGAGGCTGTGGGCTGAGCTGAGGAGGAGGTGAAGAAAGAGAGGAGACGAAGAAGAAGAAGAAAAAGTTTCGGAGCTTATGCTTTGTGTGAGCGTTCCTCGCTCCTCTCCCACACTTCCACTCTGGCAGTTGGTCGCCCCCCTTGGCTTGACCACACCGCTTTTGTGTCGCGCGTGTTCCCTACTTGCTTGCTGTATTCTCCTTTTCCCCCACCCCTCTTTTTCTTTTCTTTTTCGTTTTTTTTTATCCCCAGTGGGAAGTAGAATTTGTAAGATCATACAATTTCTCTCCTTTGCCCTTTCTATCATCAATAAAATTGGTTTTGCTTGACTAATCTTTTGATTGTTGCATTATGATTATGGGCTACTTGTTAGTTTTGTTACGGTCCCAATGTGGATTACATCTATAATTATAATCTACAAATCAAAAACTCGATTGGAATGAATTCCTTCCGTAATCAAGAATGGCAGAAACATGAAATTGACCGAAAATCAAAAGGGCACCTAGTCATTTGCATGTCTTGATTGAAATATTATATTAAAATAGCTATCTAATAAAACTTATACGTAGGTTGATGTAGTCATCATTAATATACATATCGAAATACACAGAAGTTCCTCAATTCTCTCTTCCGCTTCTTTATTCTCAATTTGGTATCAAAGCCTTTTTTCTTGAGGCAATCCTAGTGCACTGGATGCACATCACATCCAGTGCACTCATGCACCCTATAGCAAAGTAAATTCATCCCTACCGCTCAATGGTATTCACTCCGTGTGCACAAGTCTCATATGAAGAAGTGCTTAGTCAAGTTCATTCCATGATGGTTGTGTTTCGGCACCAACCCCACCGATCGCATCGTCAAGTCAAGCCTTTTTTTCCCAGAGGTGGCTTTTCTTTCGATACTGGTCACATAAACCGAATCACACAGTAACTAATTTCCTAAGCCAGCCATATAGGTTGCTTGATGTTAAAACGCTAATCGTAGAAGTCGAGTCACTCCGTGATTATCTCGTAAGATTAAAGATAACTATGATATTATGTTGATTATTCGTATCTTTCAAAATTGCACTTACATTGCACGTATATCTCCTTTTGATTGTGCATATATTAATTGAGATATTATCTTAAAACAGTTATCTAATAAAGCCAATAAATAGTATTATTTATTAACATACATATCGAAATATACAATAATTCCTCAACTCTCTCTTCTACTTGTTTGTTCTTCATTAATATTCACATAGAAAGAAGCAGGGCAAGCATAAATTAGACAATCTTTGAATCAGCAGATTTCGCTCTTGGGAGGCTCGTGTTGAGCTTTTCAGAGAGAAAAAGGGAACGAAAATGGCGTCAGATGAGGCACAGGTGATTAGTTGCCACACCGTCGAGCCTTGGACCGAGCAAATCCCAGAAGGGCAACGAGCCCGACAAGCTAGTGGTTGCAGACTTCATTGCTTCGTGGTGCGGACCGTGTCACTTTATTGCACCTTTCTTGGCAGAGTTGGCTAAGAAATTCCCCAGCATCCTTTTACTCAAGGTCAATATGCACGAGCTAAGCTAGTTGCTCAAGAATTGGTCGTGGAGGCTAGGCTGACCTTCATGTTCGTGAAACGGGGAAGATTGTGGACGGAGCAAAGAAAGTTGATCTTCAAGCTACTCCTTCGGCTTCAGAACAAGTTGAAATCTGCAGTAATATACTATAAGCGCTAGATGTTATGTTAATATTTTTAAGTCCGCAGCATGGAGTGATTTTCATTGAACTTTACAATTGTGATGAATAAATTTTGAGGAATTGATGGTAATTTCTGGAAAAAAGAAATAAAAAATTGTTCTGGAGAAATTCTTGATTAACTCTCTAAACATATAGAACATAAATTAATCTTGGAAGGAATATCATTAATCATGAGAAACAAAGTGTTTTCTTCTAGTGGGTGTGTGGGCGTGAGTGTGTGATCTAATAAAACTCCCCTCCCGGTCTTGGGAATGATGGTTGCGTAAATCATACTGAAAATCCCGCATCGATTAGACTTTGATAATGGCCAAAACAAGATCACATGCCAAGTGTTATGCTAAAGTGCAAAAGGAGTTGGCTTTTAGGCGTGCGAGATCTCCCAATTCATCATATGATATGATACTGTCAGTACGCATGAAATTGGAAAAGAAGACACATTTGCTGGTGCCATTCAACATGACTCGCTTGACGTTCAAGCTGTGTTCCTCCTCATATCTCCTGCCCCACATACCCGTTTTGGGATTGTGCACTCGAATGCTGATTCATTCAAGTGATACTTGCATATAATGCATTTTCGGTTTGGTCCTTCAATTGTGATTTTTCCAATTCGATCATTGTGTTCTTTCAGTTAAACCAATTAGGGCTTCTAGTTAGTTATGGCCACGGTTCGAAACTGACCGGTTCCGGTTCGTGGCCAAGTATGAACCGGAACTGGCCGGTTTCGGGCCGGTTCCGGTTCTGGTTCAAGTTCGGAACTGGTTCCGGGTCGGTTCATAATTTTTGTTCCGTTTTTTTTCTTTTCCTTTTCTTTTTTGTTTCTTTTCTTCCTCTGCCGGCCATAGCCGGGGCCGGCGAAGGTCGCCAGCCTTAGGCGAGGCCGCCCTCGCCTAGGCTAGGCAAGGCCGGCCTCACCAGATCGGGCGAGGGCTCGACCTCGCCAGTGTCGGGCGAGGCCGACCTCGCCAGCGTCGGGCGAGGCCGACCTCGCCTGCAACTGGCGAGGCCGGCCTCGCCTGCAACTAGCGAGGCCGGCCTCGCCTGACGCCGGCGAGGCTCGACCTCGCCGGCAACTGGCGAGGCTCGACCTCGCCAACAACTGGCGAGGCCGGCCTCCCCTAAGGCCGGCGAGGTTGAACCCTCGCCAGACTTGGCGAGGCTCGACCTCGCCGACGTTGGGTGAGGGCGACCTCGCTTGCAATTGGCGATGTCGGCCTTGCCGGACGCCGGCAAGGCTCGACTCGAGTACAAGCTGTGCTGCAACTTTTTTTGTTTTTGTGGAACCGGGCCAAGAATAGGCGGTTCCGGGCAGGTTCCAAACCGCAGGCCTGGTCAACGGGCTGGGCCCAGGTTTGACCGGACCGGTTCCTGGCCGAAATCGGCCCGTGGCCATAACTACTTCTAGTGAATTTCATCCGGTTGGCATTTGGTATGGCGATCCAATTTAACTACATGAGAGGGTTGGGGATTGGCTATTCTTGTTGGGTCCCAGCGAGGCTGTTTAGCAAGAAGGGGCTGTAGTTCCAACTAGGGCTGTCAATGGGTCGGGTCGGGTTTTCATTATACCTGACCAGATTCGAAATAATAAATATGTGTGCTTGACCTGACCCGAAATAAGACGCAAATATGATATAACCACATGAGATCGGGTTGGTTCGATTCGGGTTGGGTTGGTTCGGGTTCATGTTTTAGATTTTTCACTACAAAAAAATAAGGATTTTGTCACGAAATTTAGCGACCGAAAATTTTTCATTGCTAATTTGTGACAAAATTTGCGTCAAAAAATAAATCTATTGCAAATTAGCGACGGAAAGTTTTCGTCACTAATTTGCGATGGAATTTGCCACGAAATAAAAATTCGTCGCAAATTAGCAACGGAAAATAAATCAATCGTAAAAATAGCAATGGAATTTGCGACGGAAAATTAGTCGTCGCAAATTAGCGACGGAATTTGCGACAAAAAATAAATCCGTTACAAATTCTGTTGCAAATTTGTGACGGATTTATTTTCTGTCGCTAAAATAAATCCATCGCAAATTTATTTAGCAACGAATTTTACCAAATTTTTCGTTACAAAATTCGTCACTAAAACCTTGTTTTTTTGTAGTATTATAAAACTAAACCTAAGTTCTTCTAAGTCTAATCACAATGATTACCATGTCTCAATCTCTCGTGATAAGGACGAGGACTACATAAAGAATATACTCCATCACAAGACAAACTAAATAAAAATAAAATAAAAATAAAAAATAAAAAATATGTGTTTCGGTTCGGTTTGTGTTCTAAACACGAACCGAACCGAAACCATTGAGATACCCATTTGCTTAGCTAATACCCGAACATGAAGTTGACCTGACCTGAAAATATCCAAAATTTCGGATCGGGTCGGTTCGGTTCGTGTTCCGATTCGGGTATATTATTTGGTTTTGACACCCCTAGTTCCAACTGGGATGTGACCAAATTGAGACAAGCCAATACAGTGCCAAGCTTGACTAAACTCGATGCTCGGAACTCGATCCAGACTCTATTAAGTTTTTGCCCAAGCTTGATTAGCTATAGCAAATCTAGATATTCAAGTTCAACTTCACTCCGCTACAATATATTTAGAGGAACTTGGGCTCAGGCTTGATTTTTAAAAACTCTATGAATATGGTTATATGATGTAACTTCTAGGATTCCTATGTTCTTATGTTCAGTTTTATAACTATTAAATTTTTCTGAAAAAAATAAAGGGAACTTGATAGGTTTGCGAGCCTATCGGTTGAGAATTAGTTCAACTCGAGTTGACTAGACTAAATATTTCAGTTTTATAACTATTAAATTTTTCTGAAAAAAAAAAGGGAACTTGATAGGTTTGCGAGCCTATCGGTTGAGAATTAGTTCAACTCGAGTTGACTAGACTAAATATTTAAGAGATATGTGCACTTGAAGTTTACAACTTATCAACAAAGTTAAGTCGAGTTATAAAACTTTTCAAAAAGTGTAATCTATTTTTAAAATTTGTCAAATTGATACAATCATATTCTTTTTAACTCCGTCAAGTTTTTTTTGGTTGAACTCCATCCAACTCAACTAATGGAAAATGCTGATGTTGTCTTCTTCTTCTTTTTTTTTTTCTCTCAACTATATAGAAACATAAAATACGAGACTAAAACGACATCATTTTTGTTCGATTTTCAATCCAAATTTGATTTAAAATTAAATTAAAAATAAACTAAATTAAAAAAAACACAACAAAGTAGGCCGCAAGAGCCTGGCCCTGGTTGACAGCAAGCATAGACCCTCATCCAGATTTGGTCGAGGGCCACTAGATTTAGCCAACCCCAGCTAAGATTGGGTAGCCGTTGCTTGCAGTTGGTGAAGGTCATTGGCCATTGGCCAAGGCCCAGCGACCCTAGCCAATCGTCGTCAGCCCTTTCCAGCAATGATGGGGTGACCATGACGATGGTTTGTAGGACCCGTCCTAATTTTTTATTATTAAATTTAATAAAATTTAGGTAAAAAAAAGATATGAACCAAAATGATGTCATTTTAGCCTTACATTTCATATTTTAACCACGTTGGTGCTACACAAGAGAGAGAAAAGACTAAAAACAGCCACGTCGGCATTTTCCGTTAACCATATTGGACGAAATTAACGAAAAGACTTGATCATTAAGTTTTAAAACTTAATTGTACATTTTAAAAAATTTTTATTACTTAATTACACTTTCTTGAATTTTTTTTGGATTGTTAGCACATTTTTCCCAATATTTAAATAGCTTTGAGCTCGAGCACAACTTGAAATTAAATGAGTCGCAGCTCAATAAACAAATGAGGCTCTTGCCCTGAAATGGATTACCATGTTAAATGCCAGTAGAACCAAATTGGTCGCTTTAGTCATTTTAAAATTTGTGTGGGTTGTTTGCGAATCTCTCTCTATGAACTCGTCACTTTAGTCATTTTAAATGATTCATGAATTTTGGTGCAATATGCAACGTGGTCCCTAAACCTTTAATTTGTTTAATATAATTCATAAACTTTAGCCTTTTGTGGATTGTAGTTCCTGAACTTTTTGTATATACTCAATTTAATCCCTATACTATGTGAAAATGTTCAATTATGTTATTAATCTCGAATTAATGGAATGATAGTATTGAATATTTTCATATAGTTCGGGGACTATATTGAACATGTACCAAAAGTTCATGAACTATTTCGAATAAATTAAAAGTTTAGGGATCATATTACACATTCGGCTAAAGTTCACGTATCATATTGAATACAATTAAAGTTTAGAGACCACATTGCTTATTGGATCAAAATTTATGGACCATTTGTGTTATTATCTCTAAGAACAATTAAAGTGAAAGTAGGATTTTGAAAAATAATTTCTTCCATTTACGGAGATAGTTTTCTTAATAATAAGGTGTTGATGCAGATGATGAGAGAGTTTCATTCTCTTCCTGTGATATCGGGGTCAAAATATTGTTGGGAATATTTCACGAGTAAAAAATTCCGAACGTAATACGCCGATACGAAGGAGCGTGCCCTTGAGGTGGCTTAGAAGACAGGACGGGTTAAGGCGGTGCGCGAATCGTGAGGTGGAGACTCTTAATATCAGAGGTGCATTCGACCCGGCGCTATACAGAGAAGCAAAGCAAAGGCTCGGAAGAGAGAAAGGCCAGAGATACGACAGATCCCAAAAAAAAAAAATAAACGGGAAGAGTGCGGGGAAGATGGCCACTATACGAAAAAAGAACAAAATTGTCTCTAAAAGAGAAAAGGAAAAAGAAGAAGGGGGGGAAACTAAACTAAAGGCCTAAGCTTTGTTTTTTTTTGGGGTCAAAAGGGGGGAGCAAAACTAAAAACCTTAAATCGGTGTGGCTTTGTCTCCGTAACCAGCGCGGAGGGGGAGCACTCGCTGCACAGAAAAAAAGTGGTAACTTTGGGGTTTGGTTTTTTTTTTAAATACTGCAAAAACAAAAAGCAAAAGCAAAGAATCAATCCCAGAGAGAAGGCGAATAGGATCGAGAACGAGAGAGAGAGAGATCGAATCCTTTCTACTTCTTCGCCCAGCACTGATCTAGGGTTTTTTTTTTTTGGGATCTCCCTCCTTCTCCTCCTCCTCCTCGATTCGGCCTTTGCCTAGTGCCCATCGCCTTGGCCCGCTGATCGCGTACGCCCCGCCCATCTCTCTCTCTCTCTCTCTCTCTCTCTCTCTCTCCTCCCTGCTCTTCGATTTCACTGTTGCTACGCTCGTCGATTCCGCCGTTTCCTTGTCGAATTTGCTGCTTTCTTTATACCGATACCCAGTTCCGGGTACGGGGGATCGGTCTCGCGCTTTCGCTGCCCTCACTAGTGCCCTAGATTTGATTCCGCCTGGCTTTCTCGTTGCCCAGTTTGGTACTGTCATTCTTCTTCGTACGTGCAGTTTCGTTCGCTTCGAAATTACCAGTATTCTGCTCTTGAAACTGGATGCTCCCTGCTTCGAGCGAAGCGGGTTCTCGCTTTATTGGCGGGGAATACCGTTTCGTGGGGATGCCGTTTTTTTTTTTTTTCCTCTTGTGATGCCTCTTCAGTCTGTGATGATGGCTTCATCTCTTTTCGCTCAGCAGCGGGAGCGGAGATGTCGAGGTTCCACGTGGGCGGCAAGGCTGTGGAAAATGTCGACTTGTTGAGGAAGAAACTCTGGGCTTGGCGTCTGGATGTTTGGCCCTCTGCCGTTCTGTACGCCCTCTGGGTGACCGCGGTCGTGCCTAGCCTAGACTTTGCGGATGCTGCCATCGTGCTCGGCGGCCTTGTTGGTCTTCACATTCTGGTCCTGCTCTTCACGGGTTGGTCGGTGGATTTCAAATGCTTGGTTCAATATAGCAGGGTAAGTGGTTAGTTTATGATCTCAGGAGGGCTGTGAATATGAAAACATTAAATCACTTTGCGGTCCCATACTGGCAGCTTAGGAAAACATTCGTACACTTCTTTTTAGATAAGTGAGGTAATTGAACTAAAGAGCATCGAGGGGGTGAAGACCCAATTACGAAATCATTCAGTCGCTTAGTGCTGACAGTATAATTTTCGTGGACGGACATGTGCATGTATATTCTCCTTTACACTGGATGTCTCTTCTTTGTTTGTTTTGGTTTTTGACTTTCTCTCAAGAGAGCATTTGAATTGTTAATGGAGAGAAAATTATTTTGGAGCTGAAAATATACACGCATGAGAACCTGTCATCTGTCTTTATGCACTTTTGATGCAAGTATTGAACAAACGAGTTAAATTGAGGGGAATGGAATACTGTCTAGCTCATAGGAGCCTTTCAACTTCTTGGAACTTAGATTAGGTTTCCCATGATCGGTGCTTTTTTCTGGTGGAAATATGGGTTTCAGTTGCCTTTGGTACGTGGTTTGGACTAATTGATTTTGTAATTGGTGATTCTTTCGATGTTTGCAGGTTCACGATATACATCATGCTGATGCGTGCAAAATAACTCCGGCAAAGTTTTCCGGTTCTAAGGAAGTTGTGCCACTTCATTTTCGGAAACTAGTAAGTTAGAATCTTATTCATAGAACCATAGGATATAGGTATGTGATAGTTAAGTATAGCTGCAATTATTTTCTTATGAAATTATGATTGTTGCTCACTAGAAGTGGATGTTGAGCAAAGGATGGACTGTTGAAATAAGTGAATTGTGCATTGTGATTTGAATAGAATCTCAACAAGGCAACAGTGGATGTGAAAATCCCGTGAAGTGCCGATACATGTTACAAGTTGGAAAAATATGTAGGGATATATCAATGTTGACATACTTCTAGCTCTATCGGCATTGGTCAATGTCATCTGTATATGCGAAAATATGAAACCAAATTAAAATGCTGTAGCAGGGCATGCTTTTATGAAAATTTCACTAGAGAAATAATGTTGCAGAAAATTCCAGTATGCTTGTAGAAGATTAAAAAACATACAATGATCCTTAAAGAGCATTGGTGATAGTTTATGCTTTCCCAATGCTTTTTCTCTTAACTGTCTTAGTTCTCTTATTTTGGGTGGGTTGTTGAATTGAGCAAGACGCATCTCAGGGTGCCTCAACCATGGCCTTTACTCAATCGCAGTAGGCTCTTCATCACTGGTTAAGCAATTCTAGGTTCTTTAATATTTTTTGGGATGGCACAGGCATTTGCTTTCACACACAACAAAAGAGCTAGCTAAGAAAGCTTGCATTTTCTCTATAACTTGATGAGTACATCGAACGCACTGCTTAGTGCATAAAATGTGCCTTAACAACTGGGGCCTAAGGTGCTTGTTGGCGTTTTTCTTTCAAGAATAAGTTGTTTCTCATCGGCTGGTTGGATTTTATTATTTTTTGTATAAAGGAAACCAAACGAGCCATTTGCTCAATGCACATGTATTGAGGAATTCGTGTGGATTTTTACTGTGTCGACAATTCTGTCAAGCCAACTTCAGCTTGCTATCATTTCCCTGCTTAAACAGCAAAAGATTCAGAGGAGGTGGCAGATTCCTTTGTTGTTCCTGTCAAACAGCTTTCTCAATAATAAGTAAGGGACATGTTAACAAGCTACCCATCAGAGTACACCATATGTTTTGTTGGTTTCCAACAATTGCTTTTTTGTGCCTCAGTTTCACTTTTTCATTTGAAGGTCATCTTTAAAAACTTTAAAATTGAGGCTGCTAGACCTCCCATATTCAACTGATTACAAGATTACCTTAACTTTTTGGTTGGATTTTTGTGACTTATCATGTTATTATTCCACAAGGAAATCCATATACAGTTCTTTTAACTTCTGTGATATAAGGAATGAAGTGGGTGTGGAGAAATCTAATAGCAATCTCTCAAACCATAGTCTCGGATGAAACTTTGTTCAAGTTCTCTTTCCATTTACCATCTGAAATTTTATAGGAAGAAGATTTTAGGAACAGCTCAAGAGCAAGCCAAGAACTTCCATTTGCAAGGAGCCATATTATGATAAAGTCTTTGCCATCTTATGCCTTAATCGTTCACAAGTTCTTTATAGAAGGCTGACATCTACTACAAAGAACAGTTCATAATATGTGTTTTGCTCTCTCCCTCTCCGTTCCTGTATCTGCAGTCCAAAGAGGAGGAAGTACTTCCGTACTGGAGGTCTTCGAAACTTTTAAAATGTATGGATTCCCAATCTGATAGATCTGAGGAAGTTTGTTCGGAAATGCAAAAACTTCTCCCCTTAACCTTCATCGACAAGAGATATAAGAGAAAGTACCAACATAAACGAGGACAGGCCTTTTTTATATCCAGTTTGCACATTGGACCTGGATTGCTCGATTCATAACCATTGACCATTCTATGATTAGCATATAGCAATGACGAGGCATTTGGAAGTTCCTTGTTGAAACAATTTCGAAACTCTGGGGTTAGCTTATAGAATCTGCTTTAACCTATTAATTAAATATGTTGCGATATCAGCAGTATATAATTTTACACTCCAATTGTTACTGATTTTTGTTTTGTTTAGAAGATCCTTCTAATATATAGCAGCAAACTTATCCCATGAAATTATCTCACAGTATCTTTTTTTTTCCTCATAGAAAAGATATCAAGAGTTAACGTTCATGTTCAAGTATTTTTTTAGACAATGAAGTTTGGATAGCAATGGAGACTTCATAAAGCATTAGACAGTTCCTTAGTCTTATATGGCACTAGACCTGCTTGGCAGATGTCTGTAGGTTGATGTATTGAGCCATGGAATTTTCAATCGAGAATGTACAGCTTTGCCACATCAATTGAAATGATTATTGTTTGTCCTTGCGGAATTGAACTTGAAGATGGTGGGTATGCGAGATGTGGGAAGTCTTATTGCCAATATTGAATTTCATCGGCAGGACCAGAAGGATATGTTTTAACTTTTGTGATGCTGTACCCATTAGTTAGAGTGAAAGATTACAATCATTTGATGTTCATATTGGAAATTTAGTCCTACCAAATTTGATAGCCCCAAAAAGCATTTTTGACTTCTACAAGATTTGGCTTAAAGTGTTATCATCATGGATTAGTGTTTTACATGCACTTACAGGGAATCTCTAGAATATAGTCGTATGTCTTTGAGGTTGCATTGGATGTTTAGATTGGTTTTCAAGAAAGCTGGAGGTTAATGTGGTATGCTGAAAGATGCAAAGGACATGATTGTATGCAGGAATTGTCTCAAAGGAAACATACTCATAGCTCATCCTTCATATGGTGGATGGAACATATGGTTGCAGGGACCATGACGGTTTTTTTAATGTGTCGTTGTTTCTCTGAGACAGTTGAAGGCGTGGAGTTACCGCATCAATCTAAGTGATGCTATTAGCTGGACGGCTTCTGTGCTTTCTAGTTTGAAAATTCTAGAATGTGCTTTCATTTATCTCTCTTTGTGCTTTCCATTTCAACTTTTGCCAAATTGTCTCCAATATGCTGGTTTCGCTATGAGCAACTTTCAACACTGTTTTGTTCTTCTTTACACGGTTTTTATGTGGTTGCTATACTTGCATGACAGGCAGGTTCATCATCTTCGGACGTGGAGGAAATTTATTTTGATTTTAGGAAGCAGAGATTCATATTCTCTAAAGAAAATAAAACTTTTTGCAAGCTTCCTTACCCGACCAAGGAAACATTTGGCTACTATCTGAAAAACACTGGCCATGGTACCGATGCCAAAGTTGCTGCAGCCACAGACAAATGGGGACGTAATGTGTGAGTTGCCTTTTTGAATCTGTATTGAGTTACCGTTTTGAATCTTGTACTGTGTACGTGTAGTTTTGTTTCTTTTTCTTATTTTTTTTTATGAGTGGGGTGGCATGGGGGATTGGTTATGCTTGTATGTAGCGGCATCATCACTGCTCTTATGTGAATAAGGTATCAAGGACTATTAAGGAGCTCTGGTGTAGTTAAACTGTGCATAATTATGGCCTGACTGTGTTTTTGTTCTTATCACTATTGTGTTTAATCAGCAATAGAGGACTTGAACATAATGTGGCTTACTCGAGCAATAGAGGACTTGAACATAACATGGTTTGCTTGTTCTTTCGATAATTTAATAGCTTGTGACTTTTAGCTGCTGGTCTATACGCGGACTGTTATTGCTAGAACGACACTGCTTGAACCTTTGCTTCTGCCTGCATAGATCACTTCAGACATGAGAAACTTAGGTACTGTTGGATAACTCATGACGTGTTGAAAATAGAATGTTCAATTTCTAATGAAAATAAGCATGTCTGGTGACACCAATTACTTTGACTTATAAATTAGATTTGGTAATAAATTCACTAAATACTCAGAAGACAAGGGCTACTAAATCTTTCCAATGGAAGGCCTTTAATGGCATTTAGAATATTCTGCCAGTTATTTTTTAGTTTTATCATAGAAGCTGTTGGTCTTTCAGATGGAGTTATCGGTCATTTTTGACCCCAGGTGCTCATCCCTTGCTAGAGGCAAACTCGGAAATTTTTTGTTAAGCTCTTATCAGTCTTTCTGAGCAAATGAATTTTTTAAGATACTTCGTGGATCAGCATGTCTTGCTATATTTTCAGTCATATAGCAATTGTTAAACCTCTTGAGCCTTTCACTCATTTTCATAAATTTTTCTGGATGTCTGTCTGGTATATTGCTTGTTCTACTGGATTTAGTTAATTTTCTTATTGGTTGAATGAAATATTTCTATTGCCATGAAGAAGATGGCAATAAATATTTCAATTCACTATTTCGGGTGCTGTATGGGGTTGGTCACGCATATTTATGGATATAGAGCTTTGGAAAAGGGAGCTTGAGAGCTAAAGAATATCTAATCCTAGCATAGCATGTAGCGTTAACACATTCTATGCATATCCTGTTGGCTTGCAGAAGGTTACCGGAAATCTATATATGTGCCCACCCATGTGTGCAGATTGGGCATGAGCTTTGTTTTGTCTGTCATATCAATCTGATGTTAACTTTTGGCCAAGATTTTTCTGTTGAGGCATCATCTCTAGCATTTTTAATTGATTTATACTCCACTATTTTCCTCTATGCAGATTTGATTATCCGCAGCCTACATTTCAGAAATTAATGAAAGAGAACTGCATGGAACCATTTTTTGTGTTTCAGGTTTGTCCTCTCTCTCTCTCTCTCTCTCTCTCTCGCAACGCACATTTAAAAGAAAAAAAGACGACAAACATATATGATGCCGCTGCATATCCTTTGTGTAGTAGTTTTCTTGTTGTGGTTCATGCGATTGCCTTTTGTTATAGGTTTTCTGTGTAGGGCTCTGGTGTTTGGATGAATACTGGTACTACAGTTTGTTCACCCTGTTCATGCTGTTCATGTTTGAGTCTACAATGGCAAAAAGTCGGTTAAAAACTTTGACTGAGCTAAGGCGTGTTAGAGTTGATGGCCAGACCTTAATGGTGCATCGGGGTGGCAAGTATGTATCTTCTCATTAATTGGACTTTCTTTCTTGCTGGTTTTCCTTGATTAATAATAATCTGTCGGATGCTTTTGCTTATAGGTGGGTGAAACTACCAGGGACTGACCTTTTGCCTGGTGATATTGTCTCAATTGGGCGCTCTTCTGGCCTGAATGGAGAAGACAAGTCTGTTCCAGCAGACATGCTTATGTTGGCTGGTACTGCTATTGTGAATGAGGCGATTCTTACAGGCGAGTCTACTCCTCAATGGAAGGTTGTTCTCTTCTCTAGTTGTCTTTATGATCGTATGTGCTTGTTATGTCGTCATTTGCATTATATGTCATTATGTTTGGGTTTTCACTTGCATTTGCCCTTTGCCCTATTGTATTTGTGGTTTACTGGAGGACGCAAGTCAAGAATATCTTCAATAATGAACAAGTACTGCTCCAATCCTGTTTCTTGGTTTTATAAAGTACCTTAGGCCAGATCCTGCTGAATTTCTTCAGGACTGCTATGGCGTGTGAAATTGATTCTTTGTAATTGAATATCCAGTATAGTATTTGAAGATTGGTTTATCTTAATAACTAAAGCAAGATTATAGTTTGTGAAGGTTTTTTTTAAAATGGCTAGCTATTTATCTGGATTGCAGTTGCTTGTGGATTTGGATTTCTGTGTTTTGCTGGTCTTCATCTATTTGGTTTGAAGTGGATTACTTGTTTGACCATAAAAATAATGCTGACTCTTTTCAATGGGTTGCCGACAATATAGTTTCTTTTCTTTTTGTCTTTTGTTAATGGAATCAGCAAAATGTACTTTTATTAGGTACAGATTGTATGGAAGGTTGATAACTATGGAGAACTTGGGTTTTGTTTGGCTAAATTGTAGGATTGTGTCATTAAAATGTTAAAACTGGTAATTATTTCTTGTACTTTGAGGATGTATTCATCTGTGAATTAGCTGCATTCTGATGGATGATGGAGATTGGAGCCATTCCGTGTTTGTGCCGGAAGTAAACACACATAAAGTTTGTTAGGTTTGATTGGGCAGGTCTCTGTAGCAGGTAGGGGTTTTGAGGAGAAGTTGTCTGTGAAGCGAGATAAAAGCCATGTCTTGTTCGGTGGGACTAAGATACTGCAACATACTCCTGATAAGGTAGTTTCTTCTGGGTCTTTTAAGTTTGGTTATGTTGAAGTCTTAGCTTACCCTTCGCGTCTTTTAATCTATGTCAGACTTTTCCTCTGAGAACTCCAGATGGCGGTTGCCCAGCCGTTGTTCTGAGGACAGGCTTTGAAACAAGTCAGGGAAAGTTGATGCGAACAATTTTATTTTCCACAGAGAGGGTGGGTTTCCGAATTTCAAACCATCACATAGGATTGGAAACTATATGGAGTGGTGTTCTTGTAAACATATGTTGAGATGAATTATTTATGCATATTGCAGGTCACTGCGAACAGCTGGGAGAGTGGGTTGTTCATATGTTTCTTAGTAATATTTGCAGTAATAGCTGCTGGTTATGTACTTAAGAAGGTAAGGAAATCCTCATCAACTTTTATAAAGTATTTCTGGTGCGTGTTGATCTTATTTATGTGGATGACATTGTTATACTATTGGTGTAGGGATTGGAGGATCCCACCAGGAGCAAGTATAAGCTTCTCCTTAGTTGTTCACTCATTATTACTTCTGTTATCCCTCCTGAATTGCCAATGGAGTTATCAATAGCTGTTAATACATCGCTGATTGCACTGGCACGTCGCGGGATATATTGTACTGAACCATTTCGGATTCCATTTGCTGGGAAGGTAGACAATCCCCATTTCTCCTTTTTCAATTATTTGTTTTAATGGGCTAGAAGACGATCGGCAATGTGGATCGTCTGACTGCTAATTTAAGATTTTTTTTTTGTAATTTCTTAAATTTTCTATTTTGCAGGTTGATATATGCTGTTTTGATAAGACCGGAACACTTACATCGGATGACATGGTATATTGAAGCAAAGAAAGAAGACTTTGTCATTGTTTGAAAAGTTATATGTTACATCTTCTTTGTTTATTCTTATATCAGGAGTTTTGTGGAGTGGGTGGATTGTCTGGAAGAACAGATTTGGAATCCGATATGTCAAAAGTGCCAATTCGTGCCCTGGAAATTTTGGCTTCTTGTCATGCATTGGTGTTCGTGGACAACAGGCTGGTATGCTAGTAGAGATCGATGATGTACTTTTTTGCTGATTTTACTTAAATGCTTGAAGGTTGCATGCTCATCCTGAGGTTAAAATGTATGGTATGCAAGTGAACTACATTATGTTATGATGTTCAACCAGAAGTAGTCCTTGGATTTGTTATGTCAGGTGAGATTTTATCTTCATTTTACTGGTTGAAGGAATATGATTCAGACTTCAGAGGATAGGTTAGTTGACTTCTAGCAATACTATCCTCGCTCCTCTTCCTCTTTTTTCACCTGAGTAGATACTTGGTGTCCATGGAGAACGGCAAGTATACTTGAAGCTTTTAAATTGTTTCAACTGATCTTTTGTTGCTATTGTGTGGTATTTGGATAAATCTTCTTTCACGTGAAGTAAGTCCATATGAGTATCTTAGCTTTTAGAATAAAAGGTCTATAGGAGCATCTTTGAATAAGGTAACACCTGCAATTCTGGGGATATGGATAGAGGTGGCAAGAATAGGTCCCTTGTAGCATAAGTGATTAAAATAAAAAGAGTGCATATATATACATTTGGGCTAAACCAGTGCCCTTTTGCACATGTTAAAATGGTCTTGTCAATGCTATGCCAATTGTTTTCCCCTCTCCCCTCCCAAGAAAGAGGGTCAAAGGAAAATGATGTAATCCAATGCGTATTTCGTTTTTGTGGTTCATTGCTTCTATAGGTAGGAGATCCTCTTGAGAAGGCTGCTCTTAAAGGAATAGACTGGAGTTACAAATCTGATGAGAAGGCCATGCCGAAGAAGTGAGTTGAGTTGTGTATTGGTTTGAAATTTCTCGTCAAATTTTCTTGGAGGATTTGATTTCTCAAACATAACATGATTTTAAGCTATTGACAACTATGAGAAGTCTGGTGGGCTTGCATATATTAAGCACATGGTATTCGAAATTAACATGAATATAATTATGTATCTGATTTAGTTGATGATAATGGTCCGTTTATAGTAATAGACCTTCACTGAAATAGATTTATTTGATAGAAAAGGTGAATCTGTCTTTTGGGCAAGCATGTCATTTCATTTATTTATCTGTTGTTCCGTTGGTTCCTGTGCACATATTAAGCCTTTATCTGATCTCTTTTTCTTATGCAGGGGAGGTGGTGAAGCTGTCCAGATTGTTCAGAGACATCACTTTGCCTCCCACTTAAAGCGTATGGCAGTTGTTGTTCGTATTCAAGAGGAATTTTTTGCTTTTGTTAAGGTATTATTGCTCATGGATTTAATATACCAAGGACTGTATGAATGTATGCTTATAGAAAAAATGTGCAAATTAGATTAGCTGGCACTGACACCTTAGTACAGGAACCTCTTTGTCCACTTAAGAATTTTTTCTGCAAGGTAGAACAGTATATTGGAGAGAAAAATTGTGCTTTCCTGCGGAAAACTTTTGCTTTTTGGCCACTTGAAGATCAGTGTTCTTCCGTTTTCAGCCCGTAGAAATGATGTAGCATGCTGAGATTCTCAAAGTTGATGAATTATATATGTCCTATTTGTTTAGGGTGCACCAGAAACAATTCAAGATAGACTGGTTGACTTGCCACCATATTATGTGGAGACTTACAAGAGATACACACGTCAGGGTTCTCGTGTACTTGCCCTTGCTTACAAGGCACTTCCAGACATGACAGTAAGTGTTCTTTTGGTTCCCTTTCATTGTTCTTGCCCTTGCTTACAAGGCACTTCCAGCCATCTTTTGGCCCACCTGCAGAGTTCTTTGTATCGTATATTTGATTTAATTTGTAACTGCTGGGGAGTGAAGCTTCCTATGAGCTGCATTTGAGTTGTATAAGCGGAGTGTTAACCAATAAAACCTGAAAACTGTTATGTTGTACTACTCATTTCTATAAATGGCAGCTTACTTTCATTTGAACCAATTTGAGATGTGTACTGGCTAAATTAAAGCGCGAAAGAGTAAATTAAGAAGGAATTGATGAATGGCATAAGAATGAATCATCTTGTAGTTATAAAGTTATCTACTCATCGCTTTGATCTCTACTGAACAAATTTTTATGGAAGTTCTGGAAGCTGATCCCAATAACAATTATCCATTTAATTCTGTTTCAGATTTTAAGATTTTTGCCCTTCATCCTGTTTTTTCTTGAATAAGGAAAGGGCTCTAACCTTGAGAGAAGGAGTTGAACATAAAAAAAGTCAAATACATGTTGAAGATTACAACCTGTCGAAGGTTACACCGAATTATCAAGCACATATACTCTAAATCTTACCTTCCCACTAATTTAAGTTTTCGAAAGTGTATCTACAGTTTGCATCTTTGCATTTGTTAAACCTTGCATAAGATTGATTTGGGGACCTGTAAGAAACACATTATTGGGGTCTTGGATTGTCGCATAATTTGTGGCTTTTTGAAGCATGGCAATCTCATTTTTGTGGAGGAAGAACAATAAAAACTCTTGTTCCTTTTCTCTTTAATACTTCAAGTGAAGAACTCCTGTTGCTTGTTGTAAATGCTTTCAACTTGCTTCTGTTGAGCCAAAATAGCAGTGAACATTTTTATGCGGTCTCCGTTTCATGCTGATTGTCCTGTTAATTGTGTGAAGGTTAGCGAGGCTAGAAGCTTGGAGAGAGATATGGTGGAAAGTGGTCTGACATTTGCTGGTTTTGCCGTAAGTAACTAAGTTCTTCTTTTTCTTCTTTCCACTTATACTGGTTTATTGTGACTCCTCGCTTGATTTGGTCTATTCCTTGCGTTGCAGGTATTCAACTGTCCTATCAGAGCAGATTCAGCCACGGTTTTGTCTGAGCTCAAAGGATCATCACATGACTTGGTTAGAAATGCCTCGTGTTAGATATTGAATTATGATATTTATTAATTACTTATAAGTTTGACTTAACCGTATCGAATTTATCTTTAGAGTTATAATTGGTCTTTCATGAAAGTAAGGAAAAGGTAATTTGAATATGGATGGGACCCAAATGATTTATTTAACCCATTTTCACCCACCTCCACACTTATACAATTAATGTCATTGCATACCCAAACTGACTAGTAAACTCATACTCGTCACACCTAGTATCCTGAATTATCTTGAATTATCACTTCTTTCCTTTAGAAGATGACTAGTGCGCTGCATATAGTGAGAAAGTCAGATTCTTTGATTGAGACAGATATATTAAAGAGTCTGCATAAAATCTAGATCTGACTCCTTGGAATCTTGACATAGTATGTGGCTATCACTAACCATCTGTATCTTCCTCCCCCCTGCTCCAAAAAATCAACTCGGCCTCTAACGAAGGCTTATTGACGACCAATAAAAGAAAAAGAGCAAGGTTTATCTTGCCGAATGCTTGAGCTTGAATATGTTAAGTCATATTTTTTTTTCCATGAGAGTCTTACGTCGGTGGTGAACGCATGTAAGTTAATGGAAATGCATCTGGGAATGCTACTGTTTTCCATTGCCTATATAGATGGAGCTAGAACATAATGTTGTAGGGGGCAATGACCTGAGAGTGGGCTAAATGGGGTCCTGAAGGGTCTACTGAGCAAGAATTGTATGTGTGGCAGGTTTTTTGAAATCCCTCGTCCTATGACAAAGTGGATTTCCCGGTTCCTTTTTCCTATTTTTGGTCGGTTTGGAACACTTTGGTACAATGTGGATTTGCTATTGGATATAAAAGTTTTGATTGGTACTCTGGATTCCTTGGCCCAACTTAAGGAAAACTGAAGGGTTTACATTGGTCTTGAATCTGATAAAACTCAATTTCATGAGTTTGAGCTTGACTTGATGCACTATGTATGTGCTCAAGCTTAAGCTCACTTGACTTGATTATAAAAGATAAATTTTAAATGTGAAAGTTGCTCCAAGTCAGGTTTGTGAGTAGAATAAAATGTGCACGTAATGTCATTTCGCTGTGTGATTAATTTTAACATCATCCAGCAACTCAGATTAAGCTTACTTGCCACTTTGGTCAAGTAGTACTGGGATTAAGCTTACTAGCCACTTGGGTCAAGTACTGCATTTGGTCTCAAAATATTCCGTTTAGACTCGGACTGCTTAATTTCAATCCAACCCCCTGATTGGATTTGTGAGCCACCCAAAGTTGGGTGTTACCACACTGAAACTCGATTGATTTTGTTACTTGAACTCCTCAAATTGTGACTCTACTTAATAAAATATGCTGATCTCAAGCATATGATGAGTCAAGTTTGATTGGCTCGTGTACCTACCCTCTCGTGCAACGTCAATGGTGGAACCAGGCTTCTTACAATTGGAAATTGTACCTGTTTAATGTGAGACATGCATGAAATAGTCATAGACATGTAGGAAATTGAATTTTTCGACTCTAATGATGTTGAATTTGGTTGTCAAACATAGTGTGGTCAAACCTTGCAGAATTATAGGGGTGAAACTAATAGAAAAGGGTACCAAACAGACATGAGAATATTAAGGGGAGCAAGACCCCCACTAAATATGAATGGTTGCTGTCTAACCATCTCGTACATGTTGAGTAGGATTGGTATAATGTCATTAATGTTGTTCTTGTTGTTAGGCAATGATTACTGGTGACCAAGCTTTGACTGCTTGTCATGTTGCCGGCCAAGTTCATATCATCTCAAAACCTGTGTTGATCCTTACTCCTGCTAGGAGCACCACGGGCTATGAGTGGATTTCACCTGATGAGATGGACAAACATCGCTACAGGTAATGTGCCTGACCGGTTTCTTTCGATGTTTCACCTTGTAATTGCGGCTATGTATTTTTGGAATACTTTGTTTCATTTGATAATAGTTGTTGCTGCTGGTCCTCCTCCTCTGTCATCCTGATGTTGTTTAGAGCATACTTGAAGTTGATTCCATAGAGTCAATAAGCATTTCTAACTCATGTAAATGGATGAAAATTTATTCACTGACTTGTTAGTTGAGCACAAATTATCCCCACCCATTGCCACTTCTTTTGTGTCATATTATAATTTCACCAAAAAAGCCAGTGGTAGAGCAAGGAAACAGAACTTGAGTAAAATGGAGAAGAAACATTTCACATTGCTGCTGTTCCTTGATATCTTCTTCCTCTTCTTCCTCCTTTTTTCTCGGTCTGTGGGTGAAACAACTTGATGCCATTCTCCTTTTTTCTCTTGGTGGTAATATGCTTTTTCCTTTGCCATGTATTTAATCTCTATTAAGATTGATGCGTGTTTTCCTCTCTGTGGGTACACATGTTAAATGCACGTGCGCACGTTAACACATACACATGTTTGTATATGTATGCATATAGATTCTTGTGTGCTTTTGCAGTGATGGGTGTGTGGACGTCTGTATTTATTTGATTTTTTTCCAGTAAGAATCTGATGAAAATGAAAGTCTGTTCTTTTCATTCAGATGTGAAGTTGAATTTTGTTTCTCTTTGAATTGAGAAAATGTGTTTGTCTTCAGTGAGAAAGAAGTTGAAGCTTTGTCAGACACCCATGATCTTTGTATTGGAGGTGACTGCATCGAAATGTTACAACGCACAAATGCTATTCTTCATGTCATCCCCTATGTTAAGGTTACCACTTACTCTGTGAATCTGCGATACAACTTGTGCATCTTGTATTTATCTAATTGTATCTTATCATTTGTCTCAGGTTTTTGCAAGAGTTGCTCCTCAGCAAAAAGAACTCATCATGACCACATTCAAATCAGTGGGAAGGATGACATTGATGTGCGGAGATGGAACAAATGATGTCGGGGCTTTGAAGCAGGTAGTGTACCGTTCACCGATCAGATACTTTGTGGTTTTTTTTTTATGTGCAGTTTCACGGGTGGTACAAGAGGGTTGAACCTGATGAAGCAGCACAATATACTGCAACTCATCAGTCTCATCTTTATTTTTGAACTTGAGGCTCAATACTCTACCAAAACTCAATAGAGCTCGATATTTCATGTTTGAGACCAACTCAAATAAGTAACTGATATCCAAGTCACAAGCTTGGCTTGTCTCAATTCCCATGGTCAATCTAACATTTTAAGCTAAAGCCTCTTAAGCTTGAGATTCTAAATAAACTAATAGAAAAGATACTTGGTGCTCTTACTAAGTTGATTGGAAAATTTAACTACTTGACTATCTACCTGATAATTGCCAAGTGATAGCAAAGATCTCACACATCTCTAAGATGCTACCTAAATCGGTAGAGTTCATTTCTGGCTACGGTCCATTTCAGAATTGTTACTTGAAATGGAAGTCCATATTCCACTTTTATCTTAAAGAAAAAAAGAAACGTTTGACTGGATAAGCTAGTATGGCCTTCACCCTATCTGTTCTTCTGTGATCTGGTTTTTGGGTTCTGCTTCAGCGGGGAAAGAGTTCAATGAAAGAAAACTCTCTCTCTCTCTCTCTCTCTCTCTCTCTCTCTCTCATGGGCACAGGGACACATTGCTTGTGCACAGATCCCCCACCCACTTGCACATCTCGAGCCTTATCCTCTCCTTTATTTTGAAATTGAATCATGCAAGGTATCTCTCTTTGTTCTGTAAATGTATCACTGCTAAATTTGTGTCATTGTTTTGCGCCTTATTTACTCTTATTTTATAAGTTTGCTTATGTCTCTATAGGCCCACGTGGGAGTTGCTTTATTGAATGCGGTTCCTCCGCAGCAAAGTGGAAGTACTTCCAAAGAGTCTTCAAAAGATGAAACTTCAAAATCTTTGAAACCAAAGAAATCCAAGCTTTCATCTGAATCATCAGGAAAAAATGTAAATGTGAATGGAGAAGGTTCAAAGAGTAAAGCTGTCACAAGGTCAGAAACGGCAGGTCAGCCAATTGCTAATCGTCATGTGACGGCTGCTGAGGCACAACGACAGAAGCTAAAGAAAATGATGGATGAGTTGCATGAGGATCCAGATGGTCGCTCAGCTCCTGTTGTCAAGCTTGGCGACGCCTCAATGGCATCACCCTTTACAGCAAAGCATGCATCTGTTGCCCCCACCACTGACATAATTCGTCAGGGACGCAGCACCCTGGTCACCACGCTGCAAATGTTTAAGATACTTGGTCTGAACTGCCTAGCAACAGCATATGTGCTGAGTGTGATGTACTTGGATGGCGTCAAGCTCGGTGATGTGCAGGCTACAATCAGTGGGGTATTTACTGCTGCCTTTTTCTTGTTCATCTCACATGCAAGGCCCCTCCCAACACTTTCAGCCGAAAGACCTCACCCTAATGTCTTCTGTTCCTATGTCCTCCTCTCCCTCCTGGGTCAGTTTGCAATCCATCTGTTCTTCTTGATTTCTTCTGTGAAGGAGGCCGAAAGGCACATGCCTGAGGAATGCATTGAGCCAGATTCCGAATTTCATCCCAATCTGGTGAATACAGTTTCTTACATGGTGAACATGATGCTCCAGGTGGCGACCTTCGCCGTGAATTACATGGGACATCCATTCAACCAGAGCATTTCTGAGAATAAACCCTTCTTGTATGCGCTTTTGGCTGCTGTTGGATTCTTCACTGTCATCACGTCTGATATATTCAGGGACTTGAATGACGGGTTAAAATTGGTGCCTTTGCCACCTGGGATGAGGGATAAGTTATTACTTTGGGCTCTCATTATGTTTTTGACCTGCTACTCGTGGGAGAGATTGTTGAGGTGGGCTTTCCCCGGGAAGATCCCCGCTTGGAGGAAACGGCAAAGGCATGCCGCTGCTATTATAGACAAAAAGAAGCAGCTCTGAGGGAAAAGACCTTGCAAGCGTGGAAGGCATGACCTACACCAGTCGCTTGGACATATAGAGTAGATGGCACAGCTGAAAACGCTGGAGAAGTTTGATTGGCCTTATGTGCCAGTTTTGTCGCACACACACTCCCTATGGTTTCTCTTGTAATGTGGTACAGAACATTTTTGGATCTTTAATGATTTTTCCCATCTAGGATTCTCTTCCAATTGTACGTCGCTAATCAACAGCCACGGAGATATACGAAAGATCGCCCAAACACAAAGAGGATATGGGCTCTTTTCTTCTAATCGTATTGTCCCCTTTTTTCTCTTAGGCCATACCGTACTTATCGGCTCTCTGGTGACTCCTGAGTATAATTTACAGTTGCTCAGCGTGCAGATTTCTTGTATGTTTCAATCGAATCAAAATTTTCGTGATCTTCTTGTTTTACTTTTTGATATGGATGCTCTATTGTGAATATAAGGTGAAGTCTTTGTGATGGTGTCGTGGGATCAACACCAGGCTTTGCACGGGCCGAGTAGCCGAGGGGACAATTATCTGATGCTGTCCCATTCATCATCTTCTGTGGTTTCGTGGACAACCGCTTTGATGCTTCAACGATTGAAGATCTGTACATGCCGGTGTCTATGTTCGCATGTGATTTATGATAATTGATCTAATTAGACGATTGTCCTAAATAGCTAACGGATTACAGCGTTGGAGATTCCATACCTACAAATTAGATCAAATTGTAAAGGTAACGTACGTGTTATTTAACAAGATATTAGAACGCACATTGGCTGTGGAAAAAAAGCAATTAACCATGACAATATCAGCGCACGGATACAGAAAGTTCTGGGTCTTGATCCTCACTCTTATTTTTCGCGTATAAAGAAATTTCTTGAAAGATTTCGAGTATATATGACAAGCATCAGTAAGGTGGCCAAAAACAAAGTCTATGAATAGTTCGAAGTGACACCAGCCACTAGGATAACTAAGAAAGAGAATTTCTTTCAAATTGGATCAATCCCTGGATTACAACAGCTTTGGCTTGGAACCATTTATAAAAAGAAAAACAATTTGTATCTATGCAACATCATTATGCTAGAAGTTTAGACCATTGACACCAAGTGACATGTCGGGTTGCTTCTCTTGGAGAATGATGATGCCAGCTACACTGTCGATGACCCAAAAAGATCACACCTAAACTATAACGTTGTTTACCAAAAGAATACACAATGTTAAAAATTTCTAACCTCAACACCACTTTCATGCTGGACTTAAATTCTTATCTGCAATAAGAAGATCCTTTAGCATGTTAGCTGCGAGAAGAATTTCTTGCAACCTTCTGGGTTGTCCCCTTTTCCCCAGGCAACATATTTTACATGAGAAGCCCACTCGGCACTCAGCCAAACATGTCGGCCGCCATCACCAGTCTGATATTTTGCTTATTTGTGCATTGTTTGGCCAATTATCAGATCAAACCATACATCCTGGAACAATGCAGCTCATAAATCAATGGTCAGCCATATGGAGCAATTTCTACTAAAGGAGAAACACAATAGCAATATCTCTACAACTTCAATGGCAGAGGGTTAAAGCAAGAAAAATACTAGAACAAAGCATTGTATCCATTCTCATGTCAAGTTCAAATCAGGTTTCCTCTCATATTAGGAGGTACACTGATGACTTGAATCTACCTTCGCAAATTTCCTATAATTTACTTAAAGAAGACTATTTACATGGGAACAGATGTCTGATGAGTGTAAAACCGAATAGTTTTGCCTACCATGACAAGAATACAGTGAATGAATACGCTTATTATAGTGATGGAAACTCATTACAACTGTACAGAAGGACTGCACCACATTGACCAACATTTTCATAGAACCTTAGGAAAGGAGAGCACACCTTTGAGAAGCTGTCCAACCTTCAAGCAACAGCAACAAATTCAAGTTTCTTCTTGACATCATCGAGGCAACATTGGATATCAGAGAATTCTCTGGTGTCAACAAAGTTTCCAGCCTGAATTGAAATCAATACCCATATTAGTGATTGTCCACCAGACCATGCCAAAAACAATTTTATTGTAATAAATGACAGCAATTTAAATTTATTAAGCCGGTTTAATTTTTCTACTACAAATTGCAAAGAACTGAAACCTAAAGTCATTTCAAACAGGCAATGCAGCATGCTTGCCTGTCTAATGATGCTTTTCAAGTGCATCTCAGCTGCAAGGAGTTCTCTTCGGTTTCCAGTAGATGATGAAATTTCCATATATACTCTGCAAAGGTCCAAGGAGGCCAAGGCGAACTTCTTAAACCGATCACTATCCTTCCACAAATCTGACCCCTGAGAAATAGAGGGAGAGATATCACATTTTGGATGTTTAATATAATCATAAAATATTGAACTAATAGAAGCTACCTTATCGAAAATACTGACGCCATGGATCCAAGACGTATGGGTTCAAAATTATTCATAAAGTGGTTTATTAAATGGACAAGATGATTTAGTACCACAGTTATATTTTCACTGTGAAACAGGCTAAAGAAAGTGTAGTTTGGTTTGATCGGCAGATTGACCAGAATAAACTTTCAATTTGGTCGATTTTAGCACAAAACTGAAACTAAACAAGAACCATACATTGGACTATTGGACTACCATATGAAGCAGTCACCTAGATGCCTCTTTGCGACAGTATTTGAGACTGTACCTGATACGACCTAACTTGCTTCAATAGGGCTTCAGAGCACATTACAAGATCTCCTTTCATTTTGTGCCACCTTGCATATAACCCCCACACATCTGCTCCGGCACCACTTCGAACTATCTGCATTGAAAGAGATTTACGAGATTTGCATCTAAAACAAAAAATCATATTTTCTCATCTCAGTAGTTGTTACAATTGATTACAGATGCATCATTTAATTTTCACCATAAACCCTTTGCAATTGGATAATTATGATCTCAAATGCTCTGGTCATCATTTAGATGGTATGTCCAGTACAGTTTCACGGCATCAAATGCACATTTGTCTGGCTCTTGCCAAATGGAAATTGTTAAACAGGGGATTAGATCAGGGCGGGGACACGCAATAGTGGATTTCTATAAACATGAACACTATGGCATGATGAGTACAGAGAGTTAACCTCATTCAGCTCACTCATAAAATACCTTAACATGAAAAGCTTGCCAAATAGTTGGAAATTGACGTCATTTAAGCAGTTAATGTTTAATGTACATAATCAAGCTTGAAAATAACAAAAATGTTAGGATATCCATCTTATGGAAAAAAAATTGACTATCATTTGAGGATCGAGGCTTCGGCAAGCAGAGATAAGTCACAAAAGACTTTGGTTTCTCATGATTTATACACAATCCATGTAGTAGGTTCTGGATAGATACCAGCGACAAGCCGCAGAAAAAAAGATTCCCACTTTGGCTATTTATTTAGAGGAATAAATGAAGCTTTTCATTTCAGAGGTTGAAATGAACACATAGTGATTAGGAAAAAATAGCAAACCTGCTGTAAAATCTTTCCGAGAGAGTCTACCAAGTGCTCCCTTTGCCATTGTCTCCCAGCCTGAGGATCATTACATCCTGAATCGTTATCCAACTCTGCATCAGAATCAGGAGATTGATTTTGATCGGTAGAACTTCCAGCTCTTTTTTCTATCTCTCCAGTGATTTTCCCTAATAACTCAGCATCTACTCTTTTACTGTTTGTCATATTCAGTACCATCTGCATAGCTTCCAAAGCCTAAGAGGAAAAGCAAATGAACAGAGTATCCATTTTAGCAAAACATTTCTCCGACTTATTGCACTTCAATCAAGAGAGCAGAAGGGCTTTTACAAGAATATTTATTTGTCAGCAGTACAAAGCACCATGCCCTCTCAGTTGTATTAACAATTGGAAAATGCAAATTTGACAAGGGAAGACACTAAATCATACAGTCAAGCAGCATTCACAAGAGGCAACAGAATATGACCCTTCCAACTAAGGCAGGCACATTGGTCACGTTAAAGGGACAGTAATAGGTATTCGAAATTAATAGAATCAAAGTATCGCTATTTAAGATCAAGGAACTTTTTAATCATCCACAATGAGCTGTTCATCGAACTATTTTTGTGTAATTTTCCAATTCTCACTAGTCTTTGAATGCATTATTTCTTGAATGGATTTCCATGTTGCCTAAGTTATTATCATCCAGTACCTCCATATAATTTCATGACTCAACCCATATATGGTTGAAGTATAGCTCGCATGAGATCTGTAAATTTCTTGTCCTTCCCAGATGAATTCTAAGAGATTGGTCAAGAGATTGCTAAATTTGTTGATCAGGTACAAAAAAATCGAACCAATGGATGAAGATAATCAAGATTGACTTCAATCGCAATTCTTTAGATGTGCCTAGTAGACTCGAGCAGAGAGTCCCACGATACATCGATACACCTAAAATGATGAGTTTGGCATACATGCCTCACAATGCCGTGACCCGCCAAAACAGAAAAATTTACAACAGCTACAACCAGTTCTACTAGTTTTGAAAAATGAGTCACCAGGACATGAACGAAACTGCAAAATTCGATGTTCAGTGGTTACCACTGAAACTTATCTGGAATTTGGTCAATACGCTAGACCTCAAACTACCTCATAGTGGACATGAGTAATTCCTCATAAAATATTAGTGAATTAATTTACGCACTCATTCTATGGTAAATGCAAAATTTTGAATGGTATCAATCTCAAGAGTTTAAGTAAATTTTGCTTAATGCCATTGTAATCACTATCCTAACATTGCTTATTTATCCTTATAAAGTTCAGTAACTCAGCTTATTGGTACCGATAGACATGAAGTAAAGATGGAGGACAATAAAGGTGACAGAATTTTCCCGTTTTCCTGCGCATGGCACTGAAGAAATGACCCATTATATAAGAATAGACGACCATAAGCTAGAATAATATATGTTTACTTTTACAGAGCACCAAGGAGGTGCCTCCTATTCACAACCTAAAGAAAAAAAATATCTAAGAAATTCGAAGACGCAGTGTCAGAAGAGCTCCACCACAATGCCTCAAAAATAAGGTGGAAAAGTGAGTATCCTTTCCAACACATAAAACTTTCCTTATTTTTAAAAGCCCACCTATTTCTTTCCTTCGATATAACTCAAAGAATAGAACCGGAGTTTAACAATTAAGCTTTCAATTATTTTTAACAACAATTAAGTCCAGACCAATCTGAGTTCCTCTCTAACAGACCTGCCACAACCCAACTAGAGTGCATGAGTGAGAAAGCCTTCAAATATGTTCAGAATCAAGCATCATCCATAGGCTGAACCGCTGGAGTTGCCCCATGGTTTGATAGAAATTTTAACATCAATTGACATGGTTCAAGCACGTAGAACCCACTAACAGATAACTATTAATATGTGGGGCAGCAAAAATGCAAACAATATTTACCTGATTGATATTACCAACATCCATGGCCACTTGACTAAAGTTCTCCCACAATTGCCAGCTGTTTCTTCTGCCAACAGAGCATTTTTTATTTTTAGATTTCTTCATCTTTCACAGTTTGACCCTGCAGTTGAAGTAATCCCAAACAATACTGCAAAAGAGAACGGACTTAACTTGAACTTCAAGGCTTCCTTAAATGCAATGAAAGCTTCTTTGCTTCTCTTTTTGATCATATGCCTGCAAAGTAATATACAAACTCATCTTGATTTTCAAAGTAAGCAATACCGTATGCATTACTTCATGAGGAACAAACAAACTATGATCTAACTATTAAAGACCATAACAGCCGTAGATGAAGTACAATTCCTGCAAGTCATAAGGGCATAGCAAACATATGGCAAGCAAAGACATGCTACTTCCTCTATTGACATCACATCCTTTATGCAGTATATAAGAAATGGTATCCAGAAAAGAGGAATTGTGCTGGTCAATAGATGCTTCTTTTCTTTCAAAAGAGAGGCAGAGACCGTGAGACATCCCCTTCACTGTCCGTGGACAAGAATGGTCCGGGCAGCCTCTTAAGCCTGCACTGGGCTATCTTGGGTTATAGGAGGATTATTGAACAAGAATTATTGGTTGAACAAGGTCTTCTTTTGCCTCATGTTAAAAAAAGAAAGGATTTCCTCAATCCCTCTGGTTGCTTTTTGGTTGATTTGGGAAGAGAGGAATAAGAGAGCCTTTATCAGAGTAATGATGCTCGTTTTTGCAGAAAGTCTTACATTTTTGGTGCAGAGAAAAATATGCGAGGATGTAAATGTTTTAATTGACTTTGTAGATGATTTATTTTGTAGCTGAGCTCTTTTTATATATGGGTTTGCACCCCTTAGCGGCCTATAGTAGTCTTTTCTCTTACCTACTAAAAAATTATAAAGAAATTGTATCTGTATACCTTATGCAAATTGCTGTAGTTAGAGTGATAATACTTGTTACTTCATGGGGGACACACAAACTATCATCTAACTATTGAACACCATAATGGCCATAGATGAGGTACAATTCGTGCAAATAATAAGGGAGTTCCCAAACATATGCTCCATTTTCAAGAAAGTGCATACCTTATAAAATGCACCCATTTAAGTGCATATTATCTACATGAGTGAGCTGAAATTGGGGTGGGCTTTACTCTCCACACATGCGTTAATCTTAATCCTTCTTTATGCATCCTTCTCCTTCCCCTCTTGAAAGCTAGTTATCCTACATAAAGTTTTTAAATCCTACAATGCTTGTCTATGGGGTTTCAATGGGCTTTATATACATGCATTCTTCCTCCACCTATCTGCTTAAATTTTTGGTTGAATGTTCTTACATGGTATGAGAGTTAGGTTCCACAAAGGTATATTTTGCTTGTGAGTCCACCAATTCCACGTGCTGTGCTCAGTCCCATTTGCAGATGAGAGGAGGCGTTAACATATCCCACATTGCTTGTCTACAAGATTTCAATGGGCATTATGCTCGTATAGGCTCCCTCTACCAATCAACTTAAGTTCTTTGGTTGGATTTTCTAACAAAGTTCAATGGATATAAATGTGTCAATGTCCATAAAAAAAATAATTGGCTTTTACACCCGGACTATTTTCAAGAAATCTAGAAAAATTCACTGAGCTCCCATGTCAGCAACGGTACTTACTCGTAAAGAAGCAAGAACAAATATGTTAGTGACCTTCCTTAGACAGAACACCATGCATAGAATAAAAGATAGGAGATCATTTTCTTTTGGTCCCTTTCTGAAAGATGCAGGTGAAGGACATAATATGTGATACACCCAACTAGTAAGACTAACCAATTTCCAAATTGGCAGCGAAATAATGTAACAAATTATCCAAAGAGTGACAATATGAAAGGGTACCACTGAGAGGCCAGCAGGGTAATAAAAAAGGAAAAAGGCTAATATTCAAACCACAAGAGATCATACCATGAGAAAAATAGAAATGCACCACTGAGCATATGTGTTCACATCAACCATTCACTGGTGGGATTGTGATATAGTAGGAAAATGAGATAGAATACACAACAACCAGTGGACAAGAAGGCTCCAGAAAATGACAAGAAACTCACAAACAAGCAATATTGTTCCAAGCTTCCCCATTATCCGGATCAAGTTGAACTGCATGAGTGAACCCATCTAGAGCCTTTTCAATGTCCCTCGCCTACATCAGAATTAGAAAAACAGATTGTATAATAAAAAAGATGTGCAATCAACAAAAGAACAACACCTACAGGATATAAAACATTATATGCAAATCAAACTGGTCTTGAACCATGCTAACACAAAATACCTTCAAAGCTGCAGCCCCCAATGCAAACCAGCCATCTGGATACAAAGAATTCAAGGCCATTGCAGACTCCCTAAGATGGAACAACGGTAAAATCAGTGCTTGTCCATGTCACGCAGGGATAGAGGCCAAAATTTATGCAAAAATTGAAACAAAAAGGTAAAGCACGTGTATAGACTCGCCATAAAATCATAGATTTCCCAAAGTCCCCCTTGTTGTATGCACTTCGAGCAAGGGACCTCTGTCAAAAAAAAAAAAAGAATTAACAAAAATTAGCAGTTTAGAGGAAAATCGCTTCAAAATTTATGAATCAGCAAGACCAGTTACAGAGGAGGCTTGTCACAACACATATGGAGTTGATGATCTAGGGTGGCTGTTAAATACAAGTAGACCCCGGCCATGGAGAAGGATTTTGGAAATGTGTTAGGAACGAATGGCCTATATTTTCAAGCTTCATCGAGTACGAGGTCAGACATGGGTCCTCTACTTCTTTTTGGAATGACCACTTCCTTGAAAGAACTTTTTCCTATCCTCTTCGGGCTAGCCACAATGCTGGAGGGTGCTATTAGTGCTTTCCACTCCACTAATGCAAGTGTACCCAATGGAATGCCCCTTTGTCCACATGTCTGGATCAGTGGGATGACAAAGTCTAATGGACCCTGACCTCAGGTGGAACCTTTTCGACCAAAACTTTCTGCCATGCTCTAATGCAACCTGCCTTCAAGGAATCCTGACTTTAGATGGAAATAGATTTTAAGAGTCAGCCTCTCAAAGCTGCCTCCTTTATTGGGAGGTTGTACAGGAGAGTATTCAACAATTGACAAATCTCAGAAGAGGTCTTCAGCTAGTGAATAGACGCTTCTCTAAGTTGACCACATCCTAACTCATTTCCCAGAATGAGACAACTGTAAATGCTGCATTGGGACTTTTAGGCATTCATTAGTTGAGGCTTCCGCACTTAAAGAACTACTCCAGGCCAGGAAAGGAACTTGTTTTGCAAATAACAAAGAGAAAGAGATCGGTCCTAGCTAATATTCCTCCAGCATCTTTTTGGATTGTTTGGAGGAGAGAAACTTGAGGCCGCCTGCCACTTGAGAGTAGAGTCTAGTTTCCTTGATGTAAAGACAAGATCGTTAGATATTTTGAGTCTTTGGGCTACTTGAAACCACTTTTCATAATTTGTTAGAATTAGTAGACTCTCTCTATGTAGTTGTATAGGGTTACTACTGCTATTGTCCAAGCACCTTTCTTAATAAATTTCTTTATTTAGCTTACAAAATAAAATCCGGTAAAGCATGCCTAGGCTATGTTCTGTTTGCATAATCGAAGCAAAATATGACTTTCCAGCTGTCTTCAGGACAATATTGGTTATGACATGCTCAAGGCATAGAACAAAGACATTTACATACAAAATTACATATTTTGATGAAAAATATACCTGCACGCAAATTAGAGTTTAAACAGTGGCATGTGGACGAGTTTATTCACGTATTGGAAGGTGAATTCACCATAGCAAATCAGAAGAGTAGCATTAATCAAAGCCTGCTTTCCGAATCTCAAACAGAGTATTGTGTCTATGGCCTGAACTGCACAAATGGCCACCACAAAGCTCACTGTCTCACACATAGTTCATTTTGTTCTTCTTGTGATACAAACAGAGTTGCAAAAGATCTCTAAGTAAATTGGAGCGGATGATGAGGTAAATGGGTACATCATTAGTCCTTCTCTTCATCCCCAGATCTGGACATATGTTTGTTATTACAAAATATGATATCAAGATACGTTCTTCATTTTCCTTCAAATTTCTTTGATCTAACTTTCAATATACTTAAAACAGCAAGTGTTTCCCCTGCTTATGCCATCACTTTGCAACCTAAGATGTATTTGGCTTCCTTAACCGAACAACTGAACAACTCCGGCATTAACATCATGGGATTAACAAAATGTAATGTGAGTGCTACCTTAGCTCGAGCAGATCTACCATTTGAAACTTCCAGTGCCTTTTCATAGCAGGCATCATTACTTGTCACATCACCCAATGAACACCTAGCAAGTGAAATAAAAACAAATTCGAGCTCTGAATCAGCAATGATTTTTAATTTAGTAAAACTTAAAAAAAATTACAACAAATTTCTCCTCCCATAAAGCTAAGACAGGTTTCTCCAATAATAAACAGACATAAAAATTCTAAAAGCAAAGAAAATGCACAACACTAATCAAGAAATAATAACAAAATCTAAGCCACATACCAAAGCCTGGGGTCATTGGACATGACAGACAGCCTGGTTTTAATAAGTTCTACCGCTGCAGCTTTCTTCTCCAACAAACTGAAAGACAAATCAATAAAATGTCAAACAGGAAGTGAACCACACATTAAAATACTCACTTCTCAACAATAGCTATTATATCATACCGATAGCAGTATATAAGATTGTCCCACAACTCAAGATCTTCAAATATCTTGACTGCCTCTCCCATTAAACCACACCTTATTAAAAATTCACCATATTCCCTGTGAAAAATTAGGGAAAAAGGGCACCATAAGTTCTCACACAAAGTGCAGTAGAAAAAATGCTATTGTCAATTTCATGAAATTCCTGGTTAATAAAATATATTGGAGATACAAATTCATGCACATGTAAAAAGTTCATAAACACGTACACTCATATAGACATGACAGCTGCAAACGCATATACAGATTAAGACAGACAAATATGTATAATTTAACCACATGCCTACACAGATGTACGCATGTCCGTATCGTCCTCCTAAAACTGGATACATCAGTAAATGTGCCTATTTTCATTGCCAGCTAATATGTATATCCCTTCTATTTACTTGACCGAAGAATTAATCATACTTTCGAAGTGCAGGAATAGTAGGCATATATACTCCAAAGATACAGAACATCCTCTTGAAAACCTGTGGAGAAGGCTCATACACACCCTTAACCTGAAATATTGAAACCATGGTTGTGGTGAATCAACAATAATGCCAATAAGTAGTAGGCAGACATCAAATTACGACTCAAAAGGACAAAAGGACAAAAGAGAGCCATTTTTAATAATCTAATGAAGACATCATTATAGAATGGATAAGTGATAAATCAATCCACAGATCTTCTGCTAGTGCTTCAAAAAATGAGGTCAGAGCAGAATGATTCTAATTAAGAAGTCATTATTTAAAGGAAAAACGAACTAAGTCAAATAGATGCCTCTATACCAAAGTATTTATCATCAGCAAAGCACGCTCCTTTGTGCGACTACGAGTTGACTCCCATTGTATACGTAATATGTCACAGAAGCAACGTATCTGAAATAACAGAGGGGGGATTAAGTAATTGGATACATAATAATATGTGACCAGAAATCTAGACAAGATGGCCAAAGATTGATCTTCTGCAGCAAAATATAACAACAAAATATGCATCAATCATCAACTGACTATTTCTAGTAACAAGAGATAGCTTTCATAAAAACAAGTAGAGAGCATAACGTTTTGAATATATTATCAATAAGTGGTCATGGCGAACTGGATAAAGATGATAACAGTAGAATAAAGTGCTCTCTCTTTTTTTATGTGCAAAATCCCACGTTCTTGGCACCAGGGCATTACAATATGCAGCAAAACTACAATGCCATAAAATTTGACTTACAATGAAATGCACAGACTGCTGGGAATCGATGGCCTCAATGTATGGAGCCATATCCCATCCTGAAATCGAATAAGTAAGTTACCCAAAAAGTAGCTCCGACATATTTCAGATGAACATACGACTACAATACCGATTAGGATAACGGTGGACTCATAGTATAATATGGTAATGAGTCACCAAATTAGTAGATACTGGATAAAAAATGTTTGTATGTGTGAAAACATGCAAAATAAACTGACACTTTTCATTTAAGTTGCACACAATATTTATCATTTTCAATATATGAATTTGTTAATAATTAGTTTTTCAAATAAAGTGCCACTGTTCTAATTTCCAGTCGCATCCAGATGTTAGTACTCAAGGGTCTAGCATTAGGATGTGACTTGTTATAATGGTTATATTATACTTATAAAGTACGCTAATCTCATGAACTACCCGTTTGGAACCGTCCACCTAGTACGATAAAAAACCTGTGGATTGGCTTCAAAGTCCCACGATTCTTTCAAACTCAAAGAGGGTTGTTTCTTTATCTAACTGCCAAAATACACTGCTTCAATTCTTCATATGCGAAACTTACAATGTAACGAGAAGGTCTACGAAGTCAGGTTCATCGCATGACTGGTTTTTTTCTTCAGTGCCATAACTATTTCTGGAACCAAACTCTCACTTTTCACTAACATGTGTGCATGATCCACTCCCACCAGTATTCATAAGTTAAATGTCAAGCATATTAACATTTTTCTACTTTCAATTCTCTTTTAAACTTTCCAGTGCACTGCCTCTTTCTGTGCATCAACGGCTCAATGGTTTAAATTGTCTTTGTGGATAACCTCACAATATATGTATATTGAAAACATTCTCAAAGGAATGATATTTCACGTGATGATGTGCCAAGACTACATGCTTATGTAGTTAAGTAAAGGCCAATTTTTCAACATTGAGACCAAACGAAACAGGAACGTTTGCAACCCACAGACGAAATAAGGAGTACATGGTCAAAACATTACTTTGTATCTCATCCTGTCGAGAGCTCCTTTCTATCAGAAGGCATTTTGCCAGGATCACTGCCTGTTGGATTGCATGCAATGGGAGAGCCGCAATACTACCACTCTGAACGCTTTGAATAGCACTCTTAACATCACCATGATTATTCTCTAACAATTTAGGAGTCATCAAAACATCAGAGGTCTCACATGTGACATGTTGCAGTGATCTCGAATTATTTTCACCAAGCCTCATCAAGGGCTCTATGTCTCCATCGTCCAATGAGCTTACATTTGTAACAAGAACCCTTTGTGCTTTTGCTTCTACCTAGTATCAATTATTAAAGAAAACGGAAAGAAAGTTATAAACAGATGCAAACCCACTTCAGTCCCAGCAAAAGATTATATAATGTTCCTACTGCTCCCTCTTCAGAAAAATTTCAAAAGGCAAAAAATCCAGTTGTATATTAGCTAGAAAAAAGGACAACAATAGCATGTTCAGATAGCAACAACAATTATCTCAATTCTGTAATCCTAGAGGAAATAGAGCAGCACAAATGATGCATCACAGCCATTCATTTGCATGGGTCCCAAAACAGTACTCAAGAAACGAGTTCTTCCATGATAAAACAATGGACACTACCAGCACTTCTATTCACCTGATGTGCAGTTCGGAATCCAAGAACCCCAGTCACTGAGAGCTGAAGCCCAGTAGCCATTTCTGCTGAATCAAAATGAAGCCTATTGATGACGAAAATCATCAGCACACATATTGCATCAACATCATAACTTCACAAAGTGTAATGAGTGGACCAGACTTTTTGACGCCATGCAATGTGGCAAGCCATCATCACGCTGGACTAGACTTGAATCAGTTAATTGCTGTAAGAAAATGATATTGCTTTTTACCGATAAAAATGGAATTTTATTGAAGTAGCAGCAAGGAGGTCCTCACCTCCGTATGAAAGTCATTTAGAAGAACTACCAATCTACTGTGATAACTAAAGAACAAATTAATAGTAAAGAACTGCATGCCAACCCAGATGATGTCTAAGGTATAAATTTTGGACGCTTCTGCATGGTTCTCTTTGATTTAATACCTTTCATGCCTCTATTAACTCCTCCTCCATACATTTTGCTGTTACCCACCTGACACCCATGAAAGGTAAATATTCCAGATACCTCAAGTCCTAGGATGGTGCAGCAACAAATGGTCCACTTATTCTGCTGCTGCTCAACAGATATTGCATGTATTTACCAAGATTTTTGATACTTAACTACTTGAACAAGATGCCTCCCTTGCAAAAGAGGAAACCATAGTGGGCACAGTTCATTCACAAATTATTCTCCAAAAAATAAAATTTGGGTTTCCATCTTCCCTGGTTGTCAAACTGCGAGAATATTCGCCGAATAAACTCAACGAGACTCTTCATTCATTTTTTTCCACCAAAAACGAGGGGATCAAAAGACAGGCCCAGCAAACCACCACAGCTCCCCCCCCGGGGGCCGGGGGGGGGGGGGGGGTGGGGGCGGGAAGGGACCTTCTTTGCCTTCCACGAAATTCTTTGCTTGCAAGGGCAGGAGTGGAAACGTGTAGTTTCTTTGACTGGTGGAGGCTCGATGATTTTGATACATAACGAGGGGAATATAATATAGGATAGTAAAAGGACATAAATGTGAAGCAACTTTTCCTGGTAGCTTGCTGTCTTGATGTAAGAACAGATCCGTAGGAATGGAGACTTTGGTCATGTTTCCTCAGCCTAAAACCTCTAATTGCACGAGAAAATTTGCTAGTAGATCATACATTGCTGACTATTTTAGAAAATGTCATGTTTCACCGACGCATTCAATGTCTATTGCCAGATCAGCATTTTTAGAAAATGTAATCAAAAGCAAGGAACAGCCAAATGTCATATACACAAGCACTGTCAAAGAAATGAAATCATTTAGGAAAAAGTAAGAACAACATACTTTATTTAAAGAGCATGACAACATGAGCTAAACATGTAATACTCACTGCAAACTTCGTTAATGACAATTCAAAGTGTAAATTGGAAAAAAAAAAAAATTGGAAACTGACCTGCAAGAATCAATCCTTCCATAGCTATGTTCCACCATACCTGCTTCTAGATGGACCATTGACACAATCACCTTTTTTTCATCATCACCTAACTTGGGACCCCAGTAACCAGATACCTTCTCTAAAGTGCCAAAATGATGCAAACTCTCAGCAACAAAGACATGCAGGAGATCAAACAAAGAAGAAGAACTCTCATCCAATACTCTTTGATGAATAAACAGTACACGAGCCAGCCACCATGACATGCTTTGTAGTCCATCCACTGAAGCTATAGTGCCACGAACTGACAAGTCCTTTGTCCTCACAAGCAACATCTTAGCAAGGACTATGTACTATCAACCGGAAGAGAAACTGAGTCAGAAAAATTTGTTGAGAAACTGATACTTGAAAAATCCAACAAATTACATGCTCTTCCCAACTACAGAAAAATTTCTTCATTGAATCACGTTTTTTAAATAGCAGATTATAATTATTTCAAAAAGAAAAGGTTTAATTTTGTTGTAAGATGTGTACTTAGGCAAAGAGATGTAATCGTCGGTGCATTGCCCGATTGAGGAGATTCCTGGCATTCATACTTCACCCACTTATGGATTTTCCTTCGTCGTCATTTATGAGTTTTAAAAGTATCAAGTTCGTCGTGTTAAGATGACTTTCATCATCCGACGAGAATTCATTTAAGGAAAGTGTTAAGATGTAAACTACATTTGCTGGTACACTCAAGTTTAAGAAACACCAGCATATGCAGTTGCTATGTGAGTTAACTTTAAAGTTTTGTAGTCCTACGTTGGTTGATCAAATGGCTAAGAGACAGGGTATAGCATGTTTAGTACATTGCATAAACGTGGCCAAGGAATAGTGATCACTCTCATCTTCGTATCACCAGAAAAACCAAGTTCCAGCCTCAAGGCATGTAGAAGGGGAGAGAGATCACACACTCGATGTAAACGAGTTAGATGCACACATAGAGTCTCATACAACATACATCAAAACATACAAGCAGACAGATACAAACCCACCTGAAGATGAGTGAATTTTCCGAGCAAATCAGAACCTGCAGACGTGAGCTGATGACGAGCCCAATTGTCCCACTCCACATATTCCTCCACATCCAATGGCAAAGGACACTTGGGAAACTCCTTCAACGGTCTGAAATTTACATAAAAATCAAACCTTTATCAATTCTGGAACTGAAAAATCAGGTCTTTATATGCAATTCAACCATAATTAAGGAACCTTTAGCACAATTGATCCACTGATAAGTTTGCAATCCTCCATTCAAAAAATAAAAAATAAAAATAAAAATAACTAGCGAGTTGCATATAAAATTAGCGAGGAGGAAACCGATGGGACTCACCCGGTGATGTTACATTGAGTGAAGACCAAAAGCGCCGCCACAGCTACACACAAGACGAGAACAACCCTCAAACCGCTCTCCTCCGCCTCGTCGCGCGGCACGTTCACGAGGAACGACTCGGCTCGGTCAATCAACTCGGAGTAGGCGGCCTCAGCCGAGTGGGCGGAGTCGGAGAGCTCGGGGAGGGCACCCGCGGAGAGGCCAAAGACGAGGCGGAGGGCATCGGAGTCGAGCAGGGCCGCGCGATACTCGCCGGCCTCGACGGAGAGGAGAAGGCCGTGGACGAGGACGTGGAGGCGGTGATTCGGAACGGGAGGCGGAGATGGAGCTGGAGCCTGAGGAGGAGGAGGAGGAGGAGGAGGGAGGGTGCAGCGGAGGAGGCGGAGCTCGTACTCGCGGAGGATTCCGAGGTCGGAATCGCACATGGCTGGAGCTGGGGCAGAAGAAGAAGAAGAAGGAGAAGGAGAGTAGTTTCGCCGCGCGGGGGAGGGTTTAAGATAAGAGAGGTTTATATAGTGATCATCGGACATGGTTGGGAAGGCTTCAGCAGGTGTTCGCTGTAATGTCTCCCGAGTTTTTACGGTGTCCAACTTGGAGCGGAGTGTTTTTCGCTTTTCTTAAGGCGAAGTTCCAGTTTCTCACCCCCCGAGATTGCGCGCAGATTCTCAAGAGTAACCCCAGGGAACCGTCCTTCTGTTCCAAATTGTGCTCCCCCCACCCGACTTGCACGAAAATTGTCTCGCTTTTGCCCCCAGATCTCCGGCGAGAGCGAATGCTTCAACATGCCATGAAGGGAAATTGCGGAATTATTCCCACCACACCCCAAAAAAAAAAAAAAAAAAAAATTGGGCCCCGCCTCATGCGCAAAACGGCTTGTTCCTTTCCAAATCAGTCGGTTGGGGTTTGGCAAACAAAATTGAGATGGAACGATTAGATTTTTTTGCTTTTGTTGGTGCAAAGAGATGGCCATCACAAAAAACCTCCCGGATCGGCGCGAATCCGGCGAGACATTTCCTAGCATGCCCCAAAAAGATGCGAAGTATTGCACATATCATATTTGTTTAAATATTTGAAATTCAACTTTCATTTCTTACTCACACGAATGCGTTCCATTCGTCTCTTCTTTTTAGTACACGCTTTGTCCGAGCACGCTTGGCAAAATCAAGCTAGATAAAGATCAGTTATCGTTTGCAAAAATTAAAACAATCCACCATAGCATCTAAAACAATATTTATTTCTCAGAAATTTGTATATGCGGTGAGTCCTCTTCCATTCAAACGATTTTTGATGGTTTTGCAGACGAGGTGATTATGGTCTCTATTGGCCTAAACATCCACATGCATTGCCATTTGATCGATGCCGAAAAGTCTTAAAGCATAAAGTAAATTGTTGAAGAACGTTGCTTTTAGTATATAAGCAAACGATTTTACAAGCAAACTCCTTTTTCTTGGTGACTCTCCTCTACTCTCAGAGAGGCAAGAGGAGCAACGTCCACATCTCTCTCGTCCAGGTCCAATCAGCGGCGGGAGTATGACTCCATGAGTTGAGTGAGTTCGGTTTTGAACTCCTTCTCCAACTCCACATCCTCAACCCAGCGCCTCTTCTTCGTCGCCGCCAGCTTCTCTTGGTGCCTTTTCTCCAACAACTCCCTTTTCGCCACAAATTCCTCCATTTCCTTTTCCTGAAGCTGGATGAACTCGGCGATTTCCTCCATCCTAAACCAAAAACCCAAATCAGTACCGCAATTGTCGAGGAATGGGAGAAAATAAGAACAGCACAGTAAAGCTCTCAGTACCCCCTCTTTTCATCTTCAGCACTCGAAGGATTGGCATTTGACAGCTTCACTTGCTCTCTCTTCTCCTGTTGTTCCCTCTCGAAGTCCTCTTCCTCCGCATTCAATTCATCACGCATGACCTTAATTTGCTCTTTGTAAAACTGCTCCTGATAATCCGTCTGTCGGAAGCACATCGCAAGATTAAGTGGACGTGAAAATACAACATGGGGGGAAGCACGTATTCTTTAATCATACGGGATAAACATTCTACTAAGATATTCAAACATTCCACCAAACACAATGAGCAAATGGCATGGACCAAATTCAGCCTTTCAAAAAGATTGAGCCTGAGATTTATAATCCTAAGGATTGGCCTAACGTTTTGATATGGTAAACAAAGACGGGCAAAAGGCATGCAAGTGGGCAAAAGTGTACTGCTTCTCGCAGTTTGAAAAACTAAAGTTGAAATGAAAAACTTTTGTTTCTCCAGTTCAATTTACTTCTTCCGCAAATGAAATAACAACAGAAATACAAGCACATTGAAGTGATATTTAGCTCTAGAAAAAGATTTCCCAAACTTAGTTTTACTGAGATATGAATCCATACTTCCTCCCTGTTCTGTTCATAGAATATTTTTGTTCTTTGCTTGACAATACGGTTCTCCTCCATGGTCCTCCCCAGCCTTTCATTCACAATGCCAAGTGATTTCTCGAGTTCCCTCGAGTGCTTTCGCTCCTTAACAACCTTGTTCTTAAGCCAGATGAGTTGCTGGTTGTCCTCCGTCATCTGATTAATTTGGTTGACCACCATCTCTTTGTAGGATCTCATCTCAAATTTCAGCTTAGATTTAGCTGACCACAAAAATATTTTGAAACCGAAGGGTCAAAACAGAAAAGAAAATACACAGGCCATACAGATTCAATATATAAACAAACACACATGCAACCACACAAACCCCACGCCTGAAGAGAGAGAGAGAGAGAGAGAGAGAGAGAGAGACCATGTGAATGCCTGTTAAAAATGTCTAAATCCTCCTTTTTGGCTATATATCCATAAAGCTGACGTTTTCCCCCAGGATAAAATAAGGCTCCTCGGTGATCCCAAGCATTTCTATCTGTTCCTTGGTCTGCAAAGTGCTTGTGTAGACGTTCAGCCTCGAAAAAGCCCCTCACAGAGCTCTCAAAAATGAGAATGCTCATGCCACGGTGACCCCGAGGACCGTAAGCATGGCGAGCTTTTACGGCTGGATATTTTTCGAAGTAGTCCAGAAGTTCTTGGTTTCCCATACCAATCCACTGAAATCGAAGACAAGGCAGAGTTCAATTGTACTCTACCTAAACATAAATGATGCATTTTCCAACAGATCACAATGCAGTTGCCTATACTTTGCTGACTAAAATTTTAAGATAGAAAGTAACATGTCATCAATGAAATGAACAGAAAACACCAGTCTTTCCACTATTGTCAATACAGAGTGTAGTCGCGAGAGAAGACAACTTTACCTTGTCATCTTCGCCCTTTTCCAGGATTGTGTTCATGATGACAACCATTGGAGGCCACACTATGTCATAATCTTTCTCCTCGTCCTTCAACCCTTTCCACTTACCAAATACTTCGCCAGCGGGGACCACTAAAGTGCCTCTCCTGATCAACTCTTCATCCAAGAGTTCCGCAAGCTCCCGGTGAAGCTTAACCCTTTTCGCTCCAATTGTTTTTGCATGTGCCATCAAAGGCTGCAGACCTCGATACCAATCGATTGCACCAGGACCCCCACGACAAGCAGGACAGTGCCACTGCCGTTCGGGATCGTTTATCTTATCTACAGGCAATGAATCGATTACCTCAAAAAATTTCTTAAACCAGCTACTGTTCTTCCGCGTTCCATGGCTCTTTTGACTTGTGTCGGAATCAAATTCATCACTCATCAAATCATCATCAGAATTATCCATCATATCAATGTCATCGTCCTCCAGGTCATCTTCGTCAGCATCATGATCCTTGTTGCCCTCGCCATCCTCGCCAGCAGCATCATTTGAGGACAAGTTACAATTAATTTGGTCATCCTCTTGAAAGCTAGCCTGCACCGAACCAGCTATGCCTTGCCAATTCCATCCATGCTCAAGAGGTGCACTAATCAAAGTTTGTGGCACCAAATATTGTGGAGACCTCATGCTTCCTCTACCAGCTGGTTTCCTAAAGTCAGAAGCTTGTGGGAACCAGGAATTGCTGCCAGCTGCCCTCCCCGATCCACTATTAGTCCTTATAACTGGCTTCTGAGCCACATCTTGCTGCCCCAATGCTTTAGAATTAGAATTCTGAGGAGGCCGGGGTTTCCCGGAGCTGCTTCCAGCTTTGGTTTTCGATTTCCTAGCATATACTTCCCACTCACCACCATCATCTGGTGCAGAATCCAATCGAACTTCTCCCACTCCCCGACTCAATCGCTCAACCTCTGATGTCTCTTTACCCTTGGAAGATGGATGACTATCGTTACCAGAGCTAGAAGAACTCCAGCTCCCTCTCCTGGAACTCATCTTTGTACGCAAACCCTAGCTGGATTACATATTTAGTTAGAAATTAAAGAGAAGAATCGATATAAAGTGGACAATAAATAAAAAAACCATGCAACAAAAATGAAAGAGATAGGCCCCTTTCTGGTTTTTTCCCATTCCAACTCATCGTATCATGACAACAGTGAAATTAAATGAACTAAACTTTGGCCAGAAGTGATGACACCCCCGCTCCCCCACTTCCAAAAAAAAAAAAAAAATTTAAGGCGGTCTACCCATTCGTTTTAATTTACGGTTTCCTGTCACCAAGGTGGATAAAGCTGCTGAGGTGATGAACAACATCTTACCTAAAGCAACACTCTTAATGCAAAATGGGGAATAAACTGACAGAAGTAGAACAGATTAAATCCATCCAAGCCTCCTTCTTGTCCACCTATTTGATAATTTCCAACTCCCGATCTTTTGAGGGACTCCATACAGGGGAGGAAAAGCAAAAGTAAGGAAATAGAAGAAAAAGTTTCCATCACATAGCACCAAAAACACATCAGCACTCAGTTTGGATGGAGTAATTAGAAGAGAATGGAAAGGATTGGGACAATGACCTCAGGAGTGAGAGAAAAAGACAGGACATGATTTTTTTTATTGTTGTTAAGAAGGGAATTTGACAATTTCATGTTTAGTTGAAGAGGAGAAAAGAGCGGAAAAGAATTCTTCGAAGATAAAAATGAATGAAAATTGATTTTACGAAATTAATTCACATTATCGCGCCGATGTGCGGGGTTGATCTTAGCAATGTTAAAGTAGCGAACCAATGAAGATCGCGCACCATGAATGATTAAAGTACGCATTACTTTGACATGATCTTCTATAAATTGACAAAGCCACAAAACTTGAAAACAAGTTTAAAAAGGCATGTTATGCTCACAACCAAAAAATTATAGGAAAGATACTTAAAAAGTCGAATGAACGAAACGGAGAAAAAGTATACCCTTTATCTTTTTGCCAGCAAAAGAAGTGAACTGAGGCTCATATGAAAATGCTAAGAAATCCAAACGAAGTTGTCACAGATGCATACTCACAGGATTAACAATATGGCAAGTTAAAAGAAGTAGATGACAAAAATGAAAAGTAAACAAGAAGAAGGGGTGTTTTTTATTTGCCAAAAGAGAATTAAGGCTCACATGACATCAATGTTTTATAGAAATAACAAGGGGGCGTACCTGTAAGAGAGGGGAAAATAATAATTTACAGAGTCTACCACAACATCCAGATTTGGACTGATTTGAGGAGATTAGAGAAAGCAAAGGAAATTTGGGACTCTAATCCCTCCTCCATATCCCTTCTCAGATCCCTTGATCTCAATCCCTCGTACCAATCAAGAAGTACATTTTCTTAATCTTCCCTCTTCCTCTCTAAAACCCTCCTAATCACCCCCCATCCAAACTGGAAAAACAGGAAAAAAAAGTTACTTTGAACATTTCCCCTCATAGGCCTAACGTTTTCTCTTTTGCTCTTTTCTCTCAAGGTTTTACAGCAAACACGCACACGCAAGGAGATACGGAGAGAGTGGATGATAACCAAAAAGCATCTCGAAATCGACAAGGAAACCTATACCGTTTCGATCGATACGTGGATGGCGAGACGACCAGAGGAAAGGAATGGAGGAGAAACCACGCAGAACCCACCAGTGCACCTCCGATTCCGACGCGACCGACCCTAGGAACGACCAGTCCCGAGAGCCCGAAAAAAGGGTCGAAAGGCGCAACCACAAAGGCGACTTCGTGAGCCGATGCACTCAACCCGACAAGGACGCAACAGAGAGGAGGTGGTGGGGCGACGAATGGAGGGGCCTCGTGATGCATGCATGCAAACAAGTAGCAGCGGAAACGCACAACAAGAAGCGCAGGCGGAGAGATAGAAGGAGAGAGAAGAGAGAGTACCTGAAGATCGAATGAGTCGGAGGAGATCGCGCAGGGTGAAGCGGGCGCGACGGCGAGAGGAGCGGAAGACTGAACGACTGACACAGAGAGAGAGAGAGAGAGAGAGAGAGAGAGAGAGAGAAGATCGTAGGAAAAATATGAAGTGAAGGAGTGAAGGCGCGACGAGGAACGGAGGACGATCTTTGGGCGTGCATGGTGCGGACCCCAATAGCGTCATATTCCGTGTTTGGTATAGAGAATCATATTTAATTTTCCTAAAGAGACGACGCTATTCGGACGCTCGTAATTTTGTGAATTGATAGCTATGGTACCGGATACGGGCACCAAAGTCCCAGGTGTGGCCTCGATGGGGCCTGACCTGGGCACCAAGGATCAGGGCATAGGCACTAGGGTCCCAGGCTCGACGTTGATAGATGGGGGCGTGAGTGCTGAGGTACCGAGGTTCGGCCTCAATAGACTTGAGCGCAAGCACCGAGATCCCAAACCTGGGCTTGATGGACCCAAGCACAGGCACATGCACCAAGGTCCCAGGCCTCGGCCTTAATAGACCCTGGCTCGGGCACCAGGAACCCGAGCCCAAGCCTTGAGGACTCGAGCAAGGCTATTGTGGACTCGGGCCTTCCCGAGGTCCAAAGTTTGAGCATTGGGGATGTGGGCACGACTTTTGTGGATCTAGGCCTGTGTGTTGGGGATTTGTGCTTAGGTACTGGGATCCCGCACTTAACCTTTGTGGATCCAAGATCAGGTGTTGGGGTATCAGGCACGAGCATCGGGGCTTTTGGTTTAGTCTCGATGGATTTAGATGTAGGCGCCAAGGTATTGGGCTCGACTTTAATGGACATGGGCACAAACACCAAGGACCAAGGCACGGGCACTGAGATCGCGGGCCTAGCCTCGATGGATTTGGGCCCAAGCATTGGAAATTGGGTCTTGGACGCTGAAACCAGCGTTAGGGCTCCTATGCCCAAGCAACAAATTTTGAGTTTAAGCACCGACACTGAGTCATATTTTGGAAAATGATATCTGATTTTTTAAAATGGAAATTATTTTTCCGAATTTAAATATAAATTTTCTGTTAATTCATTTTTTTAAGCGAACCAAATGCCAGAAAATGAGGAAAATATTTTTCGCAAAACAAACGGAGTCTTAGTATTGACTTGAGACGGGGACCGACTCCGGGGTGAGTGGGCCATAAGATTATGTTCCCGCAGCTTTCGGGCCCCACTAATATTTCAAAATTTTGCAAAATTTTCTTTATTATTTGGGAAAAAGTCATCAAAAATCCCAATTTATGTCCACTATAACACATTTGCCCTGAACTTTTTTGTGATATCAAAAACCTCAGACTATACACACTGTGATACATTTGCCATAAAATTTTTCTTTTAACATAAAAAACCAAAAACTTGTACCTATGTGATACATTTACTTTCTGTCAAAGTTTCATCAGATGATTTTTTAGTCAAAACAATATCGTTTTTGTTTCACTTTGGCCTCGTGGGCATGTCAACATTATTTGTTTTTCAGCATCCATGAAGACAAATTTTTAGCAATGATCATTGAGGGATGGTAAACGTATCACACAAGTACAAATTTTGGATTTTTTTATATCACAGAAAAAGTTTTAAATAAATGTGTCACAGTGAGTATCATTTGAAATTTTTTATGACTTTTTCCCTTATTATTATTCTAATTTTGCGATTGGAAGTTGGAACTCCCGGTTGATCTAGTCATTTACAATGCCGATCCATGAATTTACTTCCCAACCAAGGAAAAGCTATGCCCCCCTAAAAAAAATTTCATATTATATATAATTATATTTTTATATGTGCGGTGATCACGTTTATTTGGAAGTTCTCCATCTATACACAATTTGGTGTTTGCACGAGCATAGAGATTCGATCATCATGTACAAATCTTCTTATATGAAATTAATGATAATTCTGGTAAATCTTTTGAACTACGTTTGATAATCAAAACAAAAATCGGGATAGAATAAAATTTATCATAACTCGTATTTAGTGCTTACCTAAGATAGGATAAAGTCAGATGTAAGGAAGATATAGCCTAGATAAAAATACCTCATGAGAGAGGTAGAATAAAGATAGATATGATTTCTTATATCCATGGCATAAAAGCTATTTTTCTTGAATAACAAACTTGTTAAATCAAAAAATTAAAGTAATAATTATATATAAAATAATATTCAGATTCTAATATAAAAAAATTCAAAATAACAAAAAATTAATGGACAAGTTTTCGTTTTTTATTCCTAATGTTATTTATATATTTGCTTTCTTTCTATTCTATAATATATATTAAGTTTATATATATTCAGTATCTATATTTATTACATATTTAGGTATATTAATATAGTTTATTATTTAATAAAGGAAGGGAATAAAAAAGAAATAAAAAAAGAGGAAAATTTGTTAAAAAATAAGTGTATAAAAATAAAGTAGAACCCCAATTTTAAATGAACAAATTTAAACTTGAAATGAATATTTCTAATTCACTTCCCCTCCTTCTCCGTATCTTTGGTCAATGTTGAAGTTTCACTACTTCCGTAATTCTTTGTTCACATCAAAGCTCCATGAAAATGATGAAAGAGTCCAAACTCATTCGCCTCCGTAACTCTCTAGCTCACATCAAAAGTCCACAAAAACAACAAAAGAGTTCACACTCCCATTTTCTACAACTTTTTGATTCACGTTGAAATTTCACGTAAGTGACGAAAGGGTCAAAGCACTATATTTTTCGGAATCGTAAAAGTGAATAATCATGTTTTCTCTCTTTTACTAGATCTGGTATTTGCTAGCCGATCTATCTCGTCGATGTTGTCATATTCTATTTACATTTCTTGTCATTGTCCAACATGTTTAAGATGCAGATCAAACAATAATTATGAATTGATTGATGGAGATTATCTCTATTTGTGTATTTGCGGTTTCTTTACTAGTGAATCATGAGAAATTATTACCATTTTCGTTTGTGCATTTTTAGGTTCATTTATATTCATATTCCGTTCATATTAAGCAATAGATATAATAGGAAATGAAAGTATCCGGCTTTATTATTGCGATTCACCAAACAGCGAATAGTATATAGCAAAATTCTGGATTTCATACTCCATCTTATCCAATCCTATCATTGCTAGAAATCCCAGTGCCCAAAGCTTTGTGCCATTGAAATCCAAGAAATCCTCATTTTGGTTGCTCCCGACATGATCTATTAACCTGAAATTGATTTGGAGTCATGTGCTCCACTTCTTTCAAGGTAATCTTAATTCAATCTCGACGTGTAAGTTCAATGCTCAACGTGATCGGGTGATGAAAGCATTCCGGCTCGACCAGACTGAATGGATTATCAAGAGTAGGGTACACTTAAAGCGAAGACCGAGGATCTCGATCTCGCCTGCTCTGTGACGGAGATGTTCCGAGGATTGTAAAATAACAACCCAATCAAGTGAGAAGCACGAGAAAAAAGAGAGATGCAAATACTGAGAATGGAAAGAGAGCCATCACGAAAACCCCAGATCGACACGAATCCGGCGAGACGTTTCCTAGCATGCCCCAAAAAAAGAAATAAGAGGCATTTGTGAATTATATTTTTTTTTCAAATTTGAAATTCTGCTCTCTTTGCTCAATCTAACATTACAAATTTGAAATTCTGCTCTCTTTGCTCAATCTAACATTACAGTCATGTGAAATCATGACTATGTTTCATAATCCTTGAAACAAAAGTAAATTATTTCACTTTGTCCCGGCATCCCCGTCGTCCACAGAAATTATCAAAACGATCGATCGTAGCCATTTAAAACATAGTAGCTTCAGAGAATTTTTCATTTGCGTTCACACGGAACGGGTCCTCCTAGATTGACAAATCTTAAAGCTCGCCATATCTCTCTTCCATTTCCTAATTAACGATTCTTGATGGTTTTGCAGACAAGGTGAATTTGGTCTCTATTGACCTCAAACATCCACAAACAATGCCTTTTGATCGATGCCGAAAAGTACTAAAGCATAACGTCAGTTGGTCTTTTTTGGTCTGATAACGTAAATTGTTGACAACTTTTTTTTTTCCTGTGACATGCAACATAAAAAGTCATCGGTCCCCAAAAGCATGAACCTGAAAAACAGCCCACTGACCGGACAACACACTAAAGAGGTTGGAAGGCCTCTACACTCTCCAGGTAAGAGGGCAACATCCACTTCTCGTCCAGGTCAATCAGTGGTGGGAGTATGACTCCATGAGTTGAGTGAGCTGGGTCTTGAACTCCTTCTCCAACTCCACTTCCTCATCCCAATGCCTCTTTTTCATCGCCACCAGCTTGTCTTCATGCCCTTTCTCCAGCATCTCCCTTTTCGACACGAATTCCTCCATTTCCTTTTCCTGAAGCTGTATGAACTCGGCAATTTCCTCCATCCTGAACCAAAACCGAAGTTAGTAAGCTGTTAATCGTGGGGTGAAACAAAATGGGAACAGCAGAGTAGAACTTTTAGTACCCCCTCTTCTTATCTTTCTCACTTGAAGGATAAGCTTTTGATTGCTTCACTCGCTCCCTCTTCTCCTGCTGTTTCCTCTCAAAATCCTCTTCCTTCGCATTTAATTCATCATGGATGACCTTCATTTGCTCTTTGAAGAACTGCTCCTGATAATCCATCTGTTGGAAGCACATTGCAAGAGTTAGCGGACATTAACTATACAACAGGGGGGGAAGCGGGTATTCTTTAATCAGAGAGGATTAAAATTCTATGAAGACATTCAAATATTCCACCAAACACAATGAGCAAAGAGTATGGACCAAATTCAGCCTTTCAAAAACAAAAAAAAAAAAGAGCCTGAGAGTGATAATCATGAGGATTGGCTATAACTTTCAATATGAAAAACATAGGGGCAAAAGGCATGCAAGTGGGCAAAAGTATACTGCTTGTCGCAATTTCAAAAAAAAAAGTTGAAATGAAAAGGTTGCGTTTCTCCAGGTCAATTGAAAAGTTTTGTTTCTCCAGGTCAATTGACTTCTTCTGCAAATGTAATGACAACAGAAATACAAGCACATGGACGCGATGTTTAGCTCTAGAAAAAGATTTCTCAAACTTATTTTTACTGAGATATGAATCCATACTTCCTCCTTGTTCTGTTCATGTTGCATCTTTGTTCTGTGCCTGACAATACGGTTCTCCTCCATGGTCTTCCGCAGCTTCTCACTCACAATGTCAAATGATTTCTCGAGCGCCCTCGAGTGCTTTCGCTCCTTAACAACCTTGTTCTTAAACCAGATGAGTTGCTGGTTGTCCTCTGTCATCTGATTAACTTGGTTGACCACCATCTCTTTGTAGGATCTCATCTCACATTTCAGCTTAGATTTAGCTGACCACAAAAATATTTTGAAACCGAAGGGTCAAAACAGAAAAGAAAATACACGGGCAATACAGATTCAATATATAAACAAACACACATGCAACCACACAAACCCGCACGACTGAAGAGAGAGAGAGAGAGAGAGAGAGAGAGAGAGAGAGAGAGAGAGAGAGAGGGAGGGAGGGAGGGAGGGAGGGAGGGAGGGAGGGAGGGAGGGAGGGAGGGAGAGAGACCTTGTGCATGCCTGTTAAAAATGTCTAAATCCTCTTTTTTTGCCATATATCCATAAAGCTGACGTTTTCCGCCAGGATAAAATAAGGCACCTCGGTGATCCCAAGCAGCTCTGTCTGTTCCTTGGTCTACAAAGTGCTTGTGCAGACGTTCAGCCTCGAAAAAGCCCCTCATAGAGCTCTCAAAAATGAGAATGCTCATGCCACGATGACCCTGAGGACCATAAGCATGACGAGCTTTTACGGCTGGATATTTTTCGAAGTAGTCCAGGAGTTCTTGGTTTCCCATACCAATCCACTGAAATAGAAGACAACGCCGAGTTCAATTTGTACTCTACCTAAACATGAATGATGAATTTTCTACCAAATCGCAATGCAGTCGCCTGTACTTTGATGACTAACATATTTAAGATACAAAGTGACATGTCATCAATGAAATGAACAGAAAACACCAGTCTTTCCACTGTTGTCAATACAGAGTGTCGTCGCGAGAGAAGACAACTTTACCTTGTCATCTTCCCCCTTTTCCAGGATTGTGTTCATGATGACAACCATTGGAGGCCACACTATGTCATAATCTTTCTCCTCGACCTTCAACCCTTTCCACTTACCAAATACTTCGCCAGCGGGGACCACTGAAGTGCCTCTCCTCATCAGCTCTTCATCCAAGAGTTCTGCAAGCTCCCGGTGAAGCTTAACCCTTTTCGCTCCAATCGTTTTTGCATGTGCCATCAAAGGCTGCAGACCTCGATACCAGTCGATGGCACCAGGACCCCCACGACAAGCAGGACAGTGCCACTGCCTTCCGGGCTCATTGATCTCCTCAACAGTCAACGAACCCATTATCTCAAAAAATTTCTTAAACCACTTATTGTTCTTCCGCGTTCCATGGCTCTTTTGACTTGCGTCGGAATCAAACTCGTCGCTCATCAAATCATCATCAGAATCATCCATCATGTCAATGTCATCGTCGTCCAAGTCGTCATCATCAGCATCATGATCCTTGTCGCCCTCACCGTCCCCACCAGCAGCATCATTTGAGGACAAGTTACAGTTAATTCGGTCATCGTCTCGAAACCTATCCTGCACCGAACCAGCTCTGCCTTGCCAATTCCATCCATGCTCGAGAGGTGCACTAATCACATTTTGCGTCGCCACATACTGTGGAGGCCTAGTGCTTCCTCTACCTCTACCAGCTGGTTTCCTGTAATCAGCAGCTTGTGGGAACCAGGAATTGCTGCCAGCTGCCCTCCCCGATCCACTATTAGTCCGCATAGCCGGCTTCTGAGCCACATCTTGCTGGACCCATGCTTTAGAATTAGAATTCTGAGGAGGCCGGGGTTTCCCGGAGCTGCTTCCAGCTTTGGTTTTCGCTTTCCTAGCATATACTTCCCACTCGCCACCATCATCTGGTGCAGAATCCAATCGAACTTCTCCCACTCCCCGACTCAATCGCTCAACCTCTGACATCTCTTTACCCTTGGCAGATGGATGACTATTGTTACCAGAAGTAGAAGAACTCCAGCTCCCTCCCCTGGAATTCATCTTTGTGCGCAAACCCTAGCCGGATTACATATTTAGTCAGAACTTAAAGAGAAGAATCCATATAGAGTTAAACGATAAATATTGAAAAAAACCATGCAACAAAAACGAAAGAGATAAGCCCCTTTCTGGTTTTTATTTTTCCCCATTCCAACTCATCGTATCATGACAACCGCGAAATAGATGAAGACGAGTTTAAAAAAAAAGGAATGTTGTGGTCACAGCCGAAAGATTATTATAGAGAAGATACGTAAAAGGTCAAACAAACAAAACGAACGAAACGGAGGAGAAGTATCAACAGAAGAATTGAACCGCGGCTTCATATGAAAATGCATAGGAAAAAAAAATTTTAAACGAAGTTGTGAAAGATGCATACTTTTAGTTTAGGATTAACGGTATGGCAAGTTGAAAGAAGTAGAAACAAACAAGAAGAACTGATTTGAGGAGGATTAGAGGAAGCAAAGGGAATTTTGGGGGGACTCTAATCCCCTCCTCCATACCATATCCCTTCTTAAAATCCCTCGATCTCAATCCCTCCTACCAATCAAGGAGTACGTTTTCTTAACCTTCCCACCTCCCTCTCTAAAAACCATCCTAATCAACCCCACCCCCCAATCAATCCAAACTGGGAAAAGAGGAAAAGCAGGTACTTCAATCAAACACACCAGTTCCCCCTCAAAGCTTTACTGCAAAAACCACACTCAAGACAGCCCCGTATTTTCTCACCCTGAGCTCAAAAAGAAGAAGGTAAAAAAAAAGAAAGAGAAAGCAGGAGCAATAAATAACCAGATGCGTCCACGCAAGGGGACGGACAGAGAGAGAGAGAGAGAGAGTGAATAATAAACCAAAAAGCATTGCGAAATCGACAAGGGAAACCTACACATTCCGATCGATGCGTAGACGGGGGAGGCAGCTAGAGGAAAAAGGGGAATAATGGTGGCGGGCGGGTGGGAGGGGAAGAAACCCAGCGGAACCCATGGATACACCTCCGATCCCGACACAACCAACCCTAAAAGGGGGATGAAGGATCGGAGAGTCGCAAAAGCACAGAGAGGCCACTTCGCGAGCCGATGTTACTGCCCCGGAGCAAACAACGAGGAGGAACTCCTCCCCAAAAAAAGAAAGAAGAAAAAAAAAAGGAAAAAAAAACAAGTAGCAGCGGAAGCGCACATGAACAAGAGCGGGCGGCGGGCGAGAGACATAGAGATAGACATAGAGTACCTGAAGACGGAGCGAGACGGGAGGAGAGACGACCGGCGGGGCGGCGAGAGGAGCTGAGGAGACCGAGGAAGACTCTCTGACTGAGTGAGTGAGAGAGAGAGAAAGAGAGGGAGAGTCAAAATAGATGGTGGGAAAAGAGTGGGGGAAATGGAGAGAGAGAGAGAGAGAGAGGGAGGGGCAAGTGTGGAGTGTGTGCGTGAAGGCAGGGAGAGGCCCCCCCCCCCTCCCCTCCTTTCGCAATTCGCGCGGTGCCGGACCTCAGTACCACTATTCAATTCCCCCTATAGTAATAATCTGTCCTTTCTCTTTCATTTCATTTCATTTCAATTTTATTTTTGAGCTCCCTTCTTTCCCCCCTTTTTTTTTCCTGCTATTTTTAGTGTTGGACCTGGCTGCGACGAGACCAAGGACCGACCACCGGAAGTTTCTTGGGTCTGAAACCGCCGGAAGTTGAGCAGTGTGGCCCCCGTCGTGTGGGATTTGCCGTCCCCCACGAATATATCTTATACATATATCTATATGTCTATCTATCTCCGGACTTTCTGCCAAAAAACGAAAAGATTTATTCGAATTTTGCTGTTTGGAATTTGGAAACGCCAAAAACAAACAATCGCATATTATTTATATATAATTTATAGGGATAATGACACAAACAATATCTAAACTTTAACTCAATGTATAATACTAACACTGAACTTTTAATTTATTCAATTTAATCTTTATATCTTCGGTATATATTCAATTTAATCAATTTGGTATTTTCTATACGCATGGACGTTCAATTGACCACGGTGTACAAATCTTCCCACGGGGGGAATTCCGGAAAATCTTCTTCTTTTCTTTTTTTGGTCATTGTAATCCAAGAAACCCTCTTCTTGGCTGCTCCCGACATGATCCTAATACCCAAAATCGGTTCGGAGCCCGTACGGTTCGCTTCCGGCCGGCATAATCTTAATTCGACCTCGACGCGATGGGTTCACTGAGATTTCATGGAAATCAGATGGCAAATGCATCCCCGACTGGGAGGACTCGACCGAATCAGTTATCATCAAGAGTAGGGGATGGACTCGAAGCCAAGGACTGAGGATCTCATTCCCCTCCCGCTCCGCGATGGAGAAGCTTCGAGGGGTTGCAAACATGACAAACCCAATAAAATGGGAAACAAAATCGAAAAATACAGAGCGAGAGAGAGAGAGAAGCACGAACCTTTAGATCAACAGCGCTAGGTGTTGCGGCAAACTAGTAGCGAGGGCGAGCGATGGTCCCGATGACCTAAATCAGGGGAGAGAAGATAAGAGGATGGAGGCAATAATGAGCTGAGGAGAGTCTCTAGGGTTTCCTCGACATACATATGCCCTTGTGTTAGATGGATCTACTTGCTATATGATCTTCAATTTTTTTTTTGAAAGTAATAGATATGCGACGCGGATTAATCGGAAGAGGCGGGGCAGGGCGGGGCCGGTTTAACCATACTCCCATTCTTTTCCCATTTCGCAGATTCGAATTGTGCCGATAGGGCGGAGGGAACCCGGGCGGCTCGTGCTTATCCTTAGCCAAGAGGTAAATTTCTTACTTCTTTTGATTGCAAAATGAATCTTTTACGGTAAAATTATCCAAAAAGTCATAAATCTATTGCACTTTTGACAATTCAATCATAAAATTATGTCAATTAAGTCTTATACCTTTTCACGTTTCGCCAATCGAGTCTATTTTGCCAAAGCTAGTTTTGGCCGAAAATTGCTAACGTAAACGCGGCCATTCTACGCGGCATGACCGACATACAAGGGATAAATTTTTATAATATTTTAATATCTTATCGAATTTTTTATTAAAATTTTCTTTTTTTTCTTTTCTTCTTTTTCCCTTCTTTACTTTTTTTTCTTTTCTCTTCTCTTCTTTTCCTTTTCCCCTTTTTCTCTCTACCGGCCATCGATGAGGTCGCATTAATGGCGAGTGGAGCCCTTCGCCTGCCTAGGCAAGGGTTTGCCCCAGGTGTCGACGGAGAGAGAAGGGGGAAAGGAAAAAAAAAATCAAAAAAAATTATTAAAAAATTATCCACTTCAATGATTTTCCTGCCAAAAATCCAACCGGTGAACTCAATTAGCAAGACGTGAAAAAATTTAGAGCTCAATTGACAATTAAAAAGTTTAGGGCTGAATTAATAAAAGTGCAATAAATTTAAAAATTTTTGGACAATTTTCCCGACCTTTTGGATTTGCAAACCGTTTCTCCGTTTATTATTCCATGATCAATAATACCACCATATCAAGGGAATTCCCTCCTTGAGCGACACGAAACAACTCCACACAAAAAGCAAAGATGCTTATTAATGTCATCCATGATCACATAATACACACATTAGCCATTGGCAACAACACATGACAACGTTAGGCACCAGAAGCCGCCATCTGTTTGACGTTGATCGGGTAGCAGACGGAAGGAGGACCAGCGTACGCTCTCTCGGCAATGATCTTGTTCACGGCCTGCGTCGGATGGAATGGGTCCCAGAACACGTATTCGTCTCTGTTCGCGCATGGTATTTGCAACGGCAGACATGTTAACTGACCTCGGTTCCTTCCTATCCCGCAGCACCCTGTGTCCACCACCCTCAATCCTACCACCAAATCAGTTCAACCTTTCAGGCTCCATTCATCTGAATCGGTACCGATGACTAACTCCATACGCGCGAGGTTTGGATACCTCGCGGCATTTAAGGGGCAAGAAAGGAAAGAACGTCGAAAGTGGCTCACCGTAAGTATCGCCGTTGGCCACGATGTCGGCGAAGAGATTGAAAGTATTGACGTACGCAAAAATGGCACCTTGGCCACAAGCATTGGCGTTGAGTTGGTCCACAAGAGACCTGAGACGCGCGTTGAACAGCCCGACCATGTCGTTGACCGTGGATATGCATTTCCCGGGTGCAGCAGCTCCATTGGCCAGCTGATTAGGCATGCAACCCAGTGGCCCAACCCCAGCAATCAAGAATTTCCTCAGCCCCAGATTGTGCAATGCCTGTGAAAAAGAAAAAAAACCCGAAATTTCTATCGTGGCTTGTCAAGAACATCGAGATGCGAACAGGGTCGATCATTTTTTTGTCCTAAATGATTTACCACAATGTGTGTAGTGTAATTGGTGATGAGAATCTGAGCATAGTCACTGGGGTTGAAGAGGGAGCTGGTGTCATAGAGTGAAGGCATGAGGTAATTGTTGAGGTAGTCGTTGCTGCCAATGTTCATCATCACCAGCGATTTGGCCAAGTACTGCCTCAACTCCTCCTCTCCCATTTGGTTCTTGAGCTGGCTCAATGTGCTCCGGAAATTATCCACCTGTTGTCGCAGCGAGAATCGATCTCCCTATCACGTACGCATAGGGGAACGGCCATTTCACTTCGTCAAATTTAATTCAATTGACATAAAGGGAGTAGCAAAACGAAATGGAGAGGCAGGGGAAAAAATGTACGAGCTGTCTTCCCGACTCGTCTAGAATGCCAGCAGCAGCAGAAGCATAGTTCACCCCTCTTAGAATGCTTCCGTCATCTTCAAGCGTGTTCACGTACGCCGGTATACATGGAAGACCCAGTAGCTCCCCTGTAGAATATGGTCGCCTCGAAACATCATTAATCGATGTTGTGATCTTTCTTTTGACACGGGGTGATTGCCATAAGAAGCTCGTGTGCATCGTGATGGATTTAAATGAAAAGAATGAAGGACGAGAGCGAGAAGGACAGATAATCTACTACCAAGGAAGTCGATGATTGTTCTCCCATTGCAGAATCGTCCCGAAGGACCTCCATCGAAATCAACACCATAGGGCAAGTAGTTTGCTTTAGCAAAGGAGTTCAAGAAATTATTGTTTCCATGATCGACTAAAGAGTCTCCAAACACAAAGAAGGCTGGAACTTGTGGAGACCCACAAGCACCAATTGAGAAAACAACCGCCACAGAAGCACCCATTAGCAGTAGCCTCGGAAAAATTGAGCAGGGTTTTGCCATCTCTCACTATACAGATTCAAATGCAATTCAAGCAGTTAAAGCCAATGTTATTGTTATATATAAATGCAGCCCTTGCGACAAGGCAGCGACGGTTCTTGAAACAGCAACGATCCATGTTTTCTTGCTTTTAACTCTCCCAATCTCCTCCTTGTTTTTAGAAGGGCAGTTACATCGTCATTATCTCTTTTCAAAGTCATGGATTGGCAGTTTGCTCACGTTGAATCGAGTCTATGCCGGCAAGGCAGCATGGAATATGTATGTACTGCCATGCACCACACAAAGCAGCTCCACCATGAACAAAGGCAACACTTGAAAGGGCGTGGATTATGCCATCTCAATGACGGGATATACATGATGCCCGCAGGATACATATGATTAGCTGCGTAACGTGACCTCAACGAGAAGTTAAGAACGTCTAGTGCAGACCATATAATTGCTGGATAAAACAAGCTGCAGACTTTTCCCAAAAGCATTTTATCACAATATAGGACCTTCGTCGACATGGACTCCTAGTCAGAGTCGATTGAGACCACTACCTATCCTTTACATCATCGGAATCAATCCAGAAAATGTCACCCGTGAAGCTGTCATCTCAAACCGTAATTTCGCTTATATCTTTACCCGGCTCCTGTTACCTTAACAAAAGCCAAAGATCTTAGTTCCAATCATTGAGAAGAGCTATACTTTCTCCACGACCACGGCAACCGTCTCTCGCTCTTTATCAATCTAAAAGGTTCTCTGGCATTAAAATTCTGGAATAGGTGCAAAGCATTGAAAAAACACTAGTTGGTCACCCCCTGCATTCGCCCTCGTTCTCAAGGCAGTGGCTATTTCCAAAATGGCTCCAACTATGGCACTGCCAGTAGCCCTGCGATCCCTTTTTTTTCCGATCTGATATGGTGTTGCAGACGGATGCTGTTTTGCCCATCTAGCATGTTCAGGTCATCTCTTGAGCCCGATAAAGCGTCATCATCCTTAGTATTTATTGAAGCACCAAAATTGGAAGATATACAGCTGAGTGTCTCCAAAAATGTCATCCGAGACGAATGTACAATTTCAAGCCGCTAGTAATATAATATATTCGGAACACATTCATCGGCAGTCTGTTAAACCAGAATTTGAGCCGAATACCCAAAAAAGCTTCAAAGGAAAAGGAAAACTCACAACCACGTACAACCATGTACTAACATACACCATGATCAACAAGCATCGATTTTGCTGTGTCTACCCAAAGCTCAGACCCTGATTAAAGCGAAGATGCTCTTTAAGATTTTCCAACTTCGAGCTTCAATCTAAAGATTGCACTAAGACTATAAAGTTCTTCACCCACTCAAATTCTCATACATCACATTCAAAAGCTAGGATTTGGTCCCAATGTGTTATCGCTTCGTGCATGACTAGCAGAACACACACAGTCATTGTAATTGGAATGAAGATTCCGTTCGCTTAAACCTCCCTAAACATCATCATAACTGTCATCCTTGGGAGGATAGGCAGGGCAAGAGTTCTTGAAGTCTACCTGGGCGTGCTACGATATCCATCCATTTAGGCTCGACTGGCAACACGCGGATCCAGGGAAGCTGGCTCTAATGCAAACCTGAAGTCTAAACCAAAAAGCTCTTGAAAAATAGGGAACTCTGGAAGAATGTTCCCATGGATAGACATTCAGTATCCCCCAAGGTAACTGACGCTTTAAGTGAATGGATCACTTATTCTATAGCTATGTCTGAAAGCATAGAGGTCTCTCTCTCTCTTTATAAAATCTTTGTTGTCGAGATTTTACTACTATTATTGTTATTACCATCATCATCATGGTTATCATTGTTATTATCGTTGTCGCTGTTTTCTTCCTTTCCCCACGAGATACCAGTATCATTTCCCCGCGAGACACCAGAATTTGTTAAGCGGTCTATAGAAATGTTTTCAATTTTCCATTTTTAGTTATGGATAATCCGTGACTTAAAAATTGGATTACTCCATATCAAGTATGTTTTAACACTGCTCATATGACATCCGTTGACAACAAATTTGAGAAAAGTCTCAATTCCTTTTTTTTCAACCTGTTTACTGGATTATGGACGGATTCCGAAACTTGTTTCATGTGGATATGCATGTTTTCAATTTATAAAATTTGTTAGCATAGTTATTACTGTTTAGGTATCAGTAATCGACTGAATCGAACAACAACATTTTGGAGACTTGGCTCATAACTTAAAATCGGATAATAGTGTTTATTTGCACTTTCGAATGATTCGTAGTTGCCCCAAAAAAAGAAAAACGGAAAAGACACGAAGTGAACTATGTCTACTCATCTGTTTGGATGCGTGCAGAAACCGAACCCTCCCATGTTGTCCCTCTGTTCCTAGCAAAAGCGAGACAAAAAACTTTACACTTTGTTCCTCTCTCTTGCAATTTTGGTGCTGTGGCTATATTGTGCTATGATGATGGGCATGTTTTGATGGTACAAACATTGACCTGCAGTAAATGAAATGGCACGAGACATGTGACACTCCAAATCTCACATAAGATCGGAGAGGCTATGTGAAATGACTCGTAAAAGACCCACCGCAAAATGGTAAGCTTATATTGACACCCCAACCGCTTACTTTCCATTAGACAAATACCATTACGGAGCTCAATCAGTGCTTTATATCTTTCATTTTGTACTTGTTGTAAGATGAATTTGAATAAAAAGTCCATCTGTCCAAATCAAAACCATTGTTGATTGCATGAAGAAGTATGTCATATTATTTGCGCAGCACTCAACAACATGTGGCTCTCACGGCCAAACTGATTCGTTAGGCAAAACTTCATAGTTTCAAATTTAATCTAGCCACCATTTCGTGAGATGAACTACTAGCCTGCACCAAGAAACATAAAAAACAGCGGATGACTGGAGAGATCCTTCCACCAACTATTCATTTACATATAGTACAGAAAGGAAAACTATCATGAGCAGCCATGATAAAGCTTTACTCAATTCTGTCGGAACTTCAGCCGTACAGTTATTACCCCTGGCCTTATATCATCAAAGCGGTACCTGCACAAGTCAAGCCAGTCGTAAACAAAATGACATTACGCTGAATGAAGTTGAGAGAAAACATGTTTATGTTTATGCATATCATGGGTAGTATGCAGAGGTGAAGTGAGTTACCCGTCTTCATTAAGGAAATTTTTCACTGCTATTGGTAGTGAAGCCTGCATTCGGCTATGGTTGCCTACACCTGCAGCAGCTGTCAAATTAGACCTGTCTCATTGGAATAACATACCTACAGAGTAGTAGTCACAAAACTCGAGTTCCAAATTCTAAGAGCAAAGAAATGTTAGTTCTGAGCCACAATCTTAAGGTTTTTACCTTTTCGGTTAAATTGGAGGAGGGGGGGAGGGGGGTGTGGTGGGGGGAGAGGGGGATGCACAGCCGCAATGTTATTGATGAAGATGTTGAGAAACGAGGACGATGAAGACGTATTTTGGGGCAATTTTTTCATCTTATTTTTTTTCTCTACCTTCACTTTGTACACATATGCATTTATCATACAAAAAAGGAAAGAAAAAACAAGATTACAGCGATTACACTCTCCTACTTTATCTCCGAGTATCCTTGATTGAATCAATTCAAATCAAGGTTAAAGATAAAATCATATCTTTCTCCAATAGAAGAAGAGTTACATTATTGACTCTCAGCCAGATCTCTAGGTCTTCTCTATGAAATTGCCAGGATGATCCTTTTTCAGCCAACTTAGGGGGTAAAAAGGGAAAAACAAACTAAAAAGGGTTGATATCACACACATTTATGACACTCATCAACATATTCATCTCAATGGAGACTAAGCTTTTATCACCATTACGTCCATGGTATGAATTCCTTAGATTCAATTCTTGTCATTGCAACATCACAATTGCAGACAAAACAAGTCCACTACAGATTCTATAAGAGAAACTTTTGTGTAACAAGCAGGAACAAATTACACAAGTTAGTAAAAGCTTCAGAATATATACAGAAACATGACCTGTGCATTTCAAGTTTACGTTCATGACATCTACATCCTAATAACTAGCACCTGATAATTCATAAATCTTCTAGGACACACCCAACGACCGCAACTTTATCTTTCATTGATAATCGTATGCAAAAATCATCCATTTCATTGTACATCTTACAATACAATCTCTAACAGAGTTTCTCTCATGCAACTGCGCAGAAAGAAGGAGAAAACTTTCCTCGCAAATCATAAATACAGCTAGAAAGGTACATGAGGATGGATTTCTTATTAGAGGGCAATGTACACGAGGATAGGTTAGTTATAAATCACATATGAGGAGTGTTCTACCAGACATAGAAGAAAAAAGGGCAAAGTACCTGTTATGACTTGCAATGATAAAGGTCTTTGTCCTGATTGTGGATTATCTAGCTTCTCCTTGTCAACTGATGAAGATCCAGCAACTCCATTCTTCTGATGAAGTCTCTTTGTAGAAACTGATCGATTTGATGACACCTGCAATTCGAGTTTTCGCAGATGTTCTTTCAAGGCTTGAACAGCTTCGGTTTTATGAAGACCATGCAAGTCCAATGTCCATATATCGTTGTTTCTATTCCTGATACTTAAGATTTCCTTGGCTGCACCATCATTGAGTCTTTCAGCAACCAACCATTCCTCCCGAGCCTTTAGAGAGTGATGCTGTGCAGAAGAATGATCACCTCTTAAAAAGGCATTTTGTGCAGCCCTTGAATACTGAGATGCTGATCTACATAAATTAAAGATTTCACCAAATCAGGATTACTCCAGCAAACAATAGAGGACTCCACAACATTCTGTTAGAGAGGCAACACCATCACTTTTCTGAATACTTGCATTCTTGAGGTTTTAAAGCAGAAGGAATATAGAACTGTCAGATAGGTCAATTGTCACAACAGTTCGGTAGTTTGTCGCAGTTCGGTACCCAATATAGCTCAGTGAGCACCTTGCGCAGGACTACCGATGTGCAGAATCTATTTCCATAAACAATTAATGCAAAATAGCATAAAAGCTGTACATGCCACTAAAATCATCACAAGAAAATGAACCTCAACAAGATTAGATGTACAAAGTTTTGCAACAGAACCTTCTCTTTAGGAGAGATCACGGAAGTCCTCCTAAATTAGGCATTCCATGGCAGGCAAGACAAAGAGATCTGTACAAGTCAGATCCCCATTGTGCCTTCAGTAACTGCTATTGTAAATCTTCTCGGGGTCTAATATTCTTTCCAGGATGGAACATCCTTTTCAATGGATGATTGAACCATCTTTCCTGGAGTCCTAACTACACAAGCAGATATATGATGTGAAAATATGTTAACCACCAATAGAGTTCCATGCCAATTTGTGTGACAAATGTTGGATGCCAAGATACCAAGTTTAAATCTGACAAAATACTTGTAAGTTCAAGACAACGATTAATTGATTGAGTATAAGAGTGGATGCACAAATTAAAGAAAGTAAGTAAAGTGAAGTTTACAAAGAATGAGGATTCAAGTAGGGTGGTACTGGTACCTCAAAACTCGTATTGCATCCTTCCTGAATCTCAAGTAAACATCGTCCTCCTCCTCCTCCCACTCCGGCTCAAGAGGCAAAGACTTCAAATGGGCCATAATAGACCTTGTTCCGGTGGAATCATCACAAGTTTTTTCCCTTAAAGGATTTTCATCAATCATATATTTGTTGACACCGTTAAAGTCATTGTTGAGAGTGTCAGTGCCATCAGAAAAGTCCACATTCTTCCCTGAAGAAAAATCTCTGTTCCTCATTAACTCATCATGGGAAAAATCCCATGAAGAAGTATTTTGTTTTGCCCTTTTGCGTTCTTTATCTCCTTCAAAGAGCCCAGCAGATAGCATACCTTCCAGCAAAGTCGAGGCCTTTATAAAATCACTGTCGAGAGCTTCAACAATATGCACAATCAACTCATTGTCAGCCCAAGAATGAAGTTCCTTCAGCTTCTTAAGTTCCGCTGTGCGGCTCTCTTGTACCAACTCCTTACTGGTACCTTGTACATTACTGGAATCATCAGAAGGCAGTTGTTTCTCTTCATTTCCATTGTGTTCCAAACCTGGAAAATCTACAGAAGACCTGAGAACTGCCGAGAAAGGCTTCTTATAAGAGTTATTGTTCCCGGCAAGATTTTGACAGGGGTTCGGCAAGACAATTGCTCTTGCTATTGGTGGGAAAGGATCATGTTCAATTTCAGATTCAAGACCATGTCCTTGTCAATGCTTTAGATCAAAGGCAGCCCAACCAGTAGATTTGCCCCTGCTATGGGAAGTCTTCTTCTGCTGAGAGCTGTTAGATAAATTCATCCTGAGTAGAGCACTACCATATAGAGCATTCTATAAGTATGAGGCGGCCAGCTGGATACTGTATGCTTCTGCTTCAATATGCCTTTATGCCGTTGACCCACAAGATCGCATCACACAAGTGTCCTAAAACTAATGAAGAAAACAAAGCGGCACAGAGACATACTAATAAGTCGAGATGAACCAGATTTCACCATTTAAGGAACACCGAAACAACAAAACAGTGCAAGTATAAAGTTTGAAAAACCAGCAAAAAGCAGCAAGGCGTTCAGTTTCTATATCTGTGAATACTAATGTTCTCAATAGCTACCAACTGCATATGAAAGAAACTGCTCAACACTACCTAATGACGATCGCCATAACCCTCTCTTAATTGACCAATTCCCTTAACCATACTAATACTTTTCCAAAAAAAGAGTTCCCATATCCTCTCATAAGTTGAGAGGAAGTCCATTTGCAGCACAGTTAAATCAGAAGTAGTTTTCTCCTCTTTGGGAGAAAGAAAGAACGGAAGAATCTCACCATCAAACTAAAAACCGTAAAGCGAGTATGCAGTAAACAACGACGAGATATCATCGAAAGATCAAACTAACAAGCAATCAAAGTAGATTAACACTAATCAGTATGTGCTATCAGTCTTCTGGCTTTTTCACAATGATAAAAGGTGCCCAACAATTCCTTACGCACACCCTTTTTCTCAACAACGCCGGCGCACTTACTACTCCAGGACTTGAAGGTCCTCCATTTCCGTGAGAGCAACCAGCCCGTTACGAACAGAGGGGTCATGGAGCAACAGAACACAATAATTTTGGGTTCCCAAAGCATCGATGATCACCGACCCAGAAGAGCAAATGAAGAGCCAGAGATTCAGAGGAAAGAAACAGGAGCAAAGAACAGTTCTTGTCTATTCAAATCGAGGGGGTGGAGGAGGCGAACCGCAAGAGGAGTAACCAAGGTATGAACATATGGAGAACAGTAAGCGACGGCTGAAGCTTCTTAGATCCAATCACGGGAACATGGGATTCGAACACAGACGACGCACGGGTTGTCATAATCAGGAAACCGAGAGAATCCGGTGCTTCTGTGATCGGCGTGCGTGAGAGAGATGAAGAAGAAGACAGGATTCTGGTAGGACTCAACCTGTCGGCGGTTTTTGCCGTTGACGGCTCAAACTATTTCAGTGTGTTTTGCAGAGGAAAACGAAATAAACGACAACCGAGATGCAATCCCACCACAAATGTAAGAAAATCGAATTTCGGAAAAAGCAACTATGTATTGAAATTCATGAAATTGCAATATTGATTCATACAACTTAGATAATTCCATATTTTTCATATATTTCGTTGTCGACGGTTTTGGTTTTTGGAATAAATGCATGCATCTTTTGTCGACAATTTTCATTATTTAACATTCACTAGTTATATCAATCAATCAGCATTATCCATGCCAGTTTTGTATTTATATTGATATCAGTGTGTCACAATCATAAATCCTCGTATAAGATATCATATATTGCAAAATGTAATGAGTTGCGAGTGTCAAAATTTAATTCTTGTGTTACTATTCGTATCTACTACATAATAGATTAAAATTTTGCGTATGCCATAAAAAGGTCAGCACATCGGTCAAAGGACAATAGTAATAACCTATGCAATAATTTGCATAAGGGCAAATTGTTGTCCCTAGACAACATTCCTTTTATCTTAATTTAACATCCTTATTGCTTAACATTGAATTCACATAATGATAAGATACGCAGAAGTATTTATTTTTGTTGCAAACTTAAATGCAAGTTACAGTATTTTCTACCATTATTTTGTCAAGAGATTTGTGCTCTATTAGGAATTATGTGATTTCACGATAGCATGCCAACGTTTTTTTAACATGTAATCCACATTAAAATTACTTGTATATCCTGTTATTCCTAAGGCAAAATTGGCAAATGTCACAATCAAATTATAATGCACGTCGACAAATGTGATACTATTAATAAAAAAACTTTTAAAATAGAGAAAAAGGTAAGAGATATATTTATTACGGGCTTTGAATTTTTTTAAGGAACAAAATAATCTGACAAAATAAAAAAAGAAACAGAACAAAAGGTAGAAGGAATAAAAACTGACAAATTTTTATCACAGACAAGGAAAACCAGAACAACTCTCTATTTTTTTTTTATTTGGTAAGGTTAATCAACTCTCTATTTTCACCGCCTGTTCTCCTGAAAATATAGTTTTATAAGTGAAAATGAGATTTCTCTTTCAAAACAAATATCATAGGAACAAGCTAGTTCATCAAAATTTCTTTAGTCTTAATTTTCCATCAATGCAAAAATTGCCAAGGGGATACCATAGAATAAATTTCTGTTAATTAAAACATTAGAGAAACACATCATGGAATGTGGGACTCCGAAAAATACTCAGGCAGAATTTACAAGCTTTGGTCTTCCAGTCTTCTTATCCAACTCCACTCGAAGACCAAGTTCTGCGATCTCCGGTGTATTAACAGTTCCCCGGAGCTCCAATTCAGCAACTGCTTGCTGGTTTTCAGCATTTCCCTCGAACAAGTTTCTGACTGTCCAAATACCCCATTCTCTCAAGTATGGGTTATCTTCATCCGTGACGCACTGCTGCATAAGCAGAGTAACCCCACCCTTGCATCTGACCTCATCTTGCACGCTCCTCCTCTGGTACAAACAGTTGCCTATGACGGCAACGATGTCCCTCCGAAACCCTTTGTAAGGGCATTGTTTCAGTTGTTCAGAATCTGCATTCCCTTGGTGCTGACCCTGATTAATGGCTTTTCTGATCATCGTGGGAGGCTCAAGTTCACGGAGCAAATTCAGAAGCCAATCCAAAAGACCCGAGGAGAGAAGTTTGCCTGTTGTGTCTTGTGCATTTTCCGTGGATCCTCGTGCACCATCCTGTGCGCAAATATCTCTCAGCATGGTGAGTGTGTAACCAAGGACATCAATTGTAGAGGACCCTGTAGGAAGACCTAACTTGCCCCTTTCGGAAAAATCAACAAGCCCGCTAGCTTTTCTGAACAATCCAAGAATGTATAGTGCAAACTCGTTAGAGACAGTGACATCGTTTATTCGCTCATTTAAGATCTCCGACACTATGCTAACGAGAAATGCCTGTTCTGATGAAAACTCATCACAGACCATTTGGACATCTTTGCTGTCATCAGCAGGAGCAACAGCTACTTTGGCAAATAAAGTAGGTAGATGTGCTTTATCTAAGCAGATAACTGAGAGAAGCAACTTAAACCATTCTTCTCGAAATCCAACTGTCAAATGATAGAAATGACATCATGTGACAAAAACAAGAACAACATTAGGTTTCGTCAAAGTGGGAGGAAAAGAACTTGAGAATATGGCCTAAAGAGGAGCAAAAGCGAAAAATGGAACTTACCAATTGAAGCAGTCCGAGCAATTTCTGACACCACAGACAAACCATGATCTCCACACAGCTCTGCCAGGTGTACAGGGTTCCCATCTTGACAAGTATACAGTATCATACACAAAGGATCAACTGTGTCTTGACTTCGAATTCTTGCAAGCGTGAGAAATTCATTCGGAAAGAATTGAACCCAAATAGTTTGCTGGTGTCTCTCTCCAGCCAACGAGACATTTGCTAGAGCCTGCAGGGCTATCCTAATGGCTCCACAATCTAAGGCAAGAGTATGCATCAGAGCCCTCAAGACAGTCAAAGTGATCCTGACTCCATTCTTCTCAATGAAGGTATCCTGATTGACAACCTCTCCAGCACATAGGTTCCTCAGAAGCTTCAGTGATGATACCAGAAGTGCAGAATTCAAACATCCCGAGTGTCCTTGAATTAGATCAAGTATCATAGCAGTGACACTCTTCGAAGCAAGATCAGCTCGCCCATCCTCAGTTCTTGATATTTTCGCAAGAACTTCCAAGGCGTCCGCCAGGCTCGTGGATCTAGAATAAGCAAACAACTGGTCTAGGATATCTTTCGGCAAAGATGACCCCGCATTCTCGCCCATTGAAGATTAACTATCCTTCCGACTGCACACTCAGAAAGCAGCTAATCAACTACGCAACATTTTTTATTTGTACAAGGAATACCAAAGACCAATTTCCGTCGGAAGTCAAGGTCCTCTAGCTGAAAACTTGTCCATAAAGCATGCCCCCCAATGAAAAAACCCAGTCTAGCAATCCATCAATTTAATCAGCAGATAAGAAGGTTCCACGCAATGAGCGCAAAACCCACCCGAACTTGATATTAGCGATCTTTCAAACACTTGGTGGGCACGAACAAAAAAGTGCACGAGAGCCAAGCGGGAGTACCTGTTTGAAGCTCAACTCTGCCACAGAGCTACCGGCGATGTGCTTCCGATCCTGGCCTTTCCCCTTTTTGATTCGAACTTGCCTTTGCTTCTCGGATTTTAGGAGGAAGAGAGAGAACTTCAAGAGGTTTCTGTGAGCTTTCCTCAGACAATGAAGCCTATCGCCCTTCCTACAAAAACGTTCACATTTTTTTAAGAAGACGATTGTTAAAGGTTGTTTTTTTTTTTACCCTAGTTTTTAAAGGTTGTTACTTTCTCAATCTGGTAACATATATTTTCCGACTTTTAAGGGAAAAAAAATCAATACACTGATATGATTTTTGCAATTTCTATTCCTATGGAAAAATGAAGGCATGGATATTTTCTTCTGTAATCATTATTAATGAACGTGAAAATTAAAAATGTTTTGTCGTACTAGAGGCGAAACTTTATATTTATTTAGATTCATTATCCATGGACTTTATATTTTTCTAGTTGTGTATCAATATTTGGAAATCCCCATCATGGCTATTTAAGGAGGAGCGACAAAGATTAGTATATAACAATTTTCTTGGAGTGATTATGCAACATATGCTTCGAATTGTTTTTATACATGATAAAAGCTATTAATTGTTAATATTCTTGACAGTTCAATGTGATTACAAAAAAGCACGGATCAAAATAACACGAAAATGAACTTCAGACAATAGAATGACATAGAAAACAAGCACGGGAACAAATGCATATAAGCTTCCAACAGAATGAAGTTGAGCTCATTATGCTAAAGGGAGGTTGTCCCTATGAAAAATACCAATTATGCTCAATCTTTTCTACCTTTAGTCTTCTGTCATCTAAATTTATTTATTTCTTAAAATAATACAATTTGTTTCCCTTTTGCTGCGGGCTTGTGATGATCAAGTCTTTACTTTTCCCCCTTTGACAAGGAAAATAATGGGACATTGCGTACGTACGTACACAAAAAAATTTATACATAATATAAATTATATTCGATTTACAATGTCTTGGAAATGAAAAGGCGAAAAAGGAAAATGAATATCTTACCAAGAGCTTTGCTGGAAACTACCCTTTTTCCCTGCAGAGCAGAAATTGAGAAGGGCGCGAGCTTTGCAATTTATGCAGAATAATGACACGGATTTGATCGACATGCTGGTTGCCCAGTTCATGAATCGATGAAGAAAGCCAAGAATCACCTTTTGATGCAGAAGGGTTGAGGTGAATTCCTTTGCTCACCCCCTGTGCACTCTGAAAAACGATGGAGTCTCCCGTAGTTTCTCTTCTTCATCTCCTTTCCAGTTGTTTCTATTCGGCAGCGTATTCACGAATTCGAAAGCTTGGAACTTGGTTGCGTGTGTTGCTACGCTTATGCTTAGAGGGAAAAGGGTTGTTCATGCGGTTGTGAATCATCAAAGAATATGTTCCCTGTCACTACTACTCGTCAGAGTTTGGTTACATGTTAGTCTTGAAATTGAGGAAAGAATCTTAAATGCTTGGTTGCTTGTTGCTACGAGTTTTGTATGTCGGCCCGAGTCATATCCATGCTCTAGCAGTGAAGATTTTGGCGTACCCGGATAATTTGGTGTTTTGTCTCTTGGCTGCTGTTTTATGCTGGAAATTTGTCGTGTCTTAATAAGATTGTTCATGCTTTTGATCCAGAGAGAACCGGGTTGCTTGCTTTTCCAGTGGGGAGGGGGGCTTCGGATTAATGTGAAATGCAGAGATCAGTTGAAGCATTTCTGCGAAGAAAAGATGCGCATTGTTATTCTCTTCAAAGGAAAGCCTTGAATAAGCTGTCACTGTTTTGGTGGCTGATTTTAGCTTCAGGCACTTACATCAATCTTGGCAATGCTCTTGGAGGTAAGCATATTTTCACATTTTACTGGTGATGCTTGTGGGGGTGACAAGTTTCTCTTGTTAGTCAAGATCATCTGACTTTATATGGTTAAAGATGGCTTTATGTCAAACATTTGATGCTTTAAGATTGGCATTTGGTTAAAAATTTAATTGCTTGATGCAGGATTAGACACATCAGAGATTCCGGATGGTAAAGTTTGCTTGCCCGAATTTGGCCCAGGATTGCTGACGACATTTTCTTTGGTACCTGAAAGTCATTGTGCTGTTATTTGTCATGATTTCCGTGGTAAGAGTGCTCATTGTGAAGGTGTTGGGTCAAATGTACCTGGCAGTCAAATAGAGTCTAAACAAGAACATAGAAATTTTGCTGCAACTTCTGAAGAGCAGGTTGAAGTTAAGAATTCGGGTGTCCGAGATGGTTTGGGCAAAGATGCACGAAAGGGTGATAGGGTGGCACGTGATGAACCACCAAAATTCGATGAATTTAAACATAAGGCTATTACTCCTAGAGAAAAGACTACGGGTGGCCAAACTGGAAGCATTATGCATAGGGTTGAGCCGGGTGGGGCTGAGTATGATTATGCGTCTGCCTCCAAGGGAGCTAAGGTCTTGGCTTTTAACAAGGAGGCAAAGGGAGCATCGAACATTTTGGGCAAGGATATGGACAAGTATCTGCGCAATCCATGTTCAGCTGAAGAGAAATTTGTGATAATAGAACTTTCTGAAGAGACTTTAGTTTATACTGTTGAAATAGCCAACTTCGAGCACCATTCATCCAATGTGAAGGAATTCCTGGTACTGGGTAGTCTGGTTTATCCGGCAAAGACATGGGTCAATCTTGGCCAGTTCACTGCTAAAAATGTTAAACAATCTCAGAGATTTAGATTATCGGAGCCAAAGTGGGTGCGATATCTCAAGTTAGATTTATTTAGCCACTATGGTTCAGAGTTTTACTGTACTCTAAGCACCGTGAGAGTTTATGGTGTTGATGCTGTTGAGCGCATGCTAGAGGATTTGATCTCTGTCCAAGACGATCTGTTTACTTTAGACGAGTCAGGAGATGAAAAGTCGATCTTCTCCCAACCAGTGCCCTCTCAAACCGATGGGGATCATCAGAATCAATTTACAGAATCTGTCTCAGGAGCTGCACACAAAGATTCTAAGCAGAAGATTGATGTTTTGAAGAGCAATTCAGATGATCAAATAAGTGATATTCAACCACAGCCAGTAGGAAGATTGCCTGGGGACAGTGTTCTTAAGATATTGATGCAGAAGGTGCGGTCACTGGACACAAACTTATCTATTCTGGAGCGGTACTTGGAAGAGTTAAATTTTAAGTATGGGGATCTATTCAAAGAAGTGGATGAAGAAATTGCGGAGAACACGTCGCTGTTGGAGAAGATAAGATTGGACATAACGGATCTTCTTGACAACAAGGGTGCTATTGTACGTACAGTATCTGTTAGTGCTCTCTTGGAGTCTTATATGAGGTGTGTAATATTTGACATGGTTTCTGGGGTTCTTTCAGGTTAAAGATTTATCTGATTTGGTTCTATGGAAGTCACTTGTTTCCACACAAATTGATATTCTGAACAGCGAAAATGCAATTCTCAGGTAGTTCTCAGTCTGAGACTAGCTCAATGATAATAGTCATGTTCTGCTGCATGTTTCAAGCTTCTGTTTTGACATTGGCACATGGATTGGCATCAGTTAACATGCATGTATGCACTGCTTAAACATGTGACCTTTCCTCCAATCATCCATCTGCCAGTGTTCCTGCATGGGGCTCTGTATACATCTTTTACTTGTTGTCAGTGCCTGCCTTTTTAAGCTGATTTAGGACTTCTGATTATCCTAGAATTTTATTGTTCAATCTTTGTGCTTAAATGTGATTCTTTTTCAATTTTGTTGGGTCTAAGGTTACATTATGTGCAATATATATATAATGAAAGTTTGTAATATTTTAACTAGGATTGTAATTTCACTAGCCATGCTGGTTAAGATGAATTGAGAAGATACTGTCTAGGAAAGACAAAGGTGGAAGATTGATTGGAAGATGGATACTGATGCAAGCTATGGTTGGATGGGCAAGGCAACATTGGCATTCTCGGTCCATGTGCTGAAAATCCCAACCAACCAAAACTGTTCGCTCATCAAAATACCGTGTTCAGTACCAACTGCTTAGTTTTTACAAAAATAATGCTTTTGCTTCGAATATCAGCATCCTTCACCCTGGACATAGTTTATGGAATATTCAATTGCAGTGAGCCAACCATTGAAAAATAGATTCTCTATCTGATATACTTACTGAATTGACATATAGCAAATACTAGTGTATTGTATACTGCACAACTTGTGAAACAAACACGAAGTTCATGAAAATGACGTGGCATATTAAAACTTTTGTGTCATGTGGATGACATTTTGCTGTTTACTGATAATAGAATAAATGCCATTTGCAGATCAGAAATGGAAACGATCCTGGATACTCAGGAACACATGGAAAGCAAGGGTATTCTGGTGCTTCTTCTAACCTTGATATGCGGTTTCTTATCAGCTCTTAAGCTTATTGTAGATTTGACTGTAAATTTGTTTAGTGGAAAGCAGAAATTTGTGCTGTTTCCTCACTCTAGGTCGTCTTGGATTTTCTTGCTGTTGTATTGTGCCATTGTAGGAATCATTCTTTTGTTGTGATTATGTTGAGATCTGTCTCACCTGAAGATTGATTCCTGGTAGATTGAAGATAGTGAAAATATTGTAGTTCGTGCGATGATTATCATATCAAAGGTTAAAGATTTCAGCTTGTAAATATGAATTTATTGGATGGTCGTTCTGATCGTGTTCATGGTTCCTTCACGTGACCAAACATGTCATGCCAGTTGGTGATATCACGAGTTAGAGCCATCTCTTCACCTTAAAGTCCGTTCACCTAAACTTTCCACATCATAGAAAGAAATTTGACTGTCCAATTGATGATCCTGTTCTAGGCTTGGATACAAAAACCGAATCCTCTATTTTTCTTTCTTGATTCAATGTCAGCGAAGATGGAAAGCACCTTGTTATTGGGAGTGAGAAGTTGCGTGCCGTATAACGTTGAGAATTTGAAGAGACAGTTTGTCAATTTTAGTTAATCGATTACTTGTGACGTGGTTCCCCTTGGAGGAGATTTGGCTGCACTGGTTTGAGACATCATGTATAGAGAAGTATATTTGAGAAGAAAGTTTTCTATTTTGATCAAGACAATTCGTGCAGGATTTCCATATCTCGGAGGAGTTATAGTGGTCAGGTGCATGTAAAACCTTTGCATGTCTTCTTTGCTCGTTGTCTTTCGATGAGCCCAGAAAGGCCTCGACTATCTATTCACTGCATCTCCTTTTGGTCTTTAAATGAGCTATGCGAATGGAAATCACCAGCTTCATGCCATAGTGGATTGGCAATTAATCCATTTGCATGGAGATTAATTTCTGTTAAAAAACATTGGTATGAGCTGGCAATCCATCCAAACAAGCTTGAAAAGTCCCCATGAGATGCCTATGGCAAATAACTGAAACGAGCAAGTAAATAATTACACCGACGGTGTGCAGAGAAAGCAGCGATGAGGCTAAATGCAGCAGTTAAGTGCAGTGAACAACCTTAAATTTAAGAACAGCACAGAAATGAAAAGCCGTCTGCAATGTTGGCCAAATGTTGTAGCACAAAAATAAGCTGGCCAGTGGCCAGATATATAGAAGATGCGAATCCTTTCATGTATGAAGGAACATATATCGTCTATACAAAAGGAAAGAGAAATTAACTCTCAAGTATAAAGAGGTAAATGACCAAGAAAAGAGAGAGAAAAGGCTGAATTGGTTTTTTTCGACTCTCTCAAAACAATTATTCTTCATGCGTGCAATAACAGCCTCGCAGATAAAATTTATCCACACCTGAAAATGTACATAAGACCGGATAAGGTGTCTGAATGGTATGATCTGTATTCTAATTGCAAAACCAGCTTCCACTTCTGTTGCTAAGTCACTCTTGTAATCCTGTTGGAAAACTCTCGCTCATAGGAAACCGAGGTGTCGGGCCGAGGTGCCTCCGACGAAGTTCATTTCATCCTGATCTCAATCAACCACTACCAAAGTGATGTCCATTCAAAATCTTTTGTGTGGCTTGATATGAGGATAAAGTCCCAAAATATGCTCTGGCATGAAGTCATGACGCGTCAAAATTCCAACAATTGGAGGCCTCTGCAAAGATTAGAGAGATTACTGTGAGTTTTTGTTCATATAAGCATATCACTAGCTGTTTGATATTTTTCTTTGCAAAATTAGCAATAGAAATAGAGCAACAAAAACTGGTGAGACATGGTTTGTAGCATGAGTGAACAAATGATTGTTTCACCATGGAGATATGACCACTTAGAGATGACAAGCACCTTGCCTGTTTAAAACTAAACAAAGCAGCCACTTTCCAATTTCAGTAAGCAAGACTAAGATAATTCACCAACAAGCATAAAAATCCTAACTGTCATTCTATATTGGAAAATATGACGGGCCAAACTTCGTGAGTTAAGAACTCTTAAACAGTAAAGTTATTAGAAAAGAAAAGGTTACATGGATCTTACCCCCTGACTCTTCGGTACTACACACATGTGCCTCAGACCAAGTTGACGAAAGAGTATCGCAGCTTTGGCAAGTGACATCGTCTCAACCACCGTGTACGGTGATGCATTTGTAATGGGGTGGAGATCAATGTACATGTCCATCTCTTCATCATCAATATCTAAATCCTCCAACTTGATCCCCTTTCCAGACCCTGGCTTGGCAAAATCAAAAGTGGCATACTTTTGTAAGATCTCTTCTCCACAAATCACCCTTTCCCTTGAAAAATTCTTCCCCTTGAGCAGAACAAGCAAATGAGACCTCAAAACAATTCCGCAAAGTTCTGCAGATTCTGAGAAAGGTGGTTCATCTATCACAGGAAACCCATTATGGTCAGTAGTCCTTAAAGCATGCAATATGGTCCCTACCTTCTCAATGCCTGAGAACATAATTAATGGTCCAGTAACCACATCACGTGCAACCAGTTGCCTCATATAAGGTTCTGCATGGGCCTCCATGTAAGGCAAGCCTTTAAGTTTAACTATTTGATCATAAACACCTTTGTTGAAACTATCTGCCACTGTTTTGGAGACAAGAAGAACCAGCATAACAAGGGGAAGAAGCAAGAGGTCATTTGTGAGCTCAAGCAATATAACGCAAAGTGAGACAGTCATTCTCATTGTGCCACCGAGGAATGATGCAGCACCAAGGAGGGCATAGAGACCTGTGTCAAGTTGCGAGACAGATTCGAAAAGTCTCCCAACGAGACGACCATAACAGGCACCGGCAAGTATAACAGGAATAAAAAGACCAGAAGGAATTGCGATGCCATAAGTTATGATGCCAAGAAAGTAGACGGCACCAAAGAAAATAAACAGACTGGATATATTAAATTCATTTCTTGTGCTAGTGCTGAACAGGTTGCGGATAGCATCGTCATAGGTATTCAAAAAGAGGGAAGCAAGATCATTGTAGTAGCCTGATGAGCACTGGAAGCTCTCATAGTTGCCAGATTCTCCAACAGTTGGACAGCTCACTGACAGATCGGTAGGACAGGCTTTGCACTGGGCAAGCCATGGAAGGCCAAAAGAACAGCACGAAGTCAAGAGGGCAATGGTGATAACAAGCAAGATCTTGAAAGAAGCACCTCGCCTGCAGTAGTCATAACACCGTGTAGGATATTAAACATCACTTTCTCCGTATTGTAGAACCCTCTAGTCACTGTTGCCTAGAATGCCTTACTGTACGAGAGAAATTTCTTACTGTACGTACCTAGGGAGCTAATACATAAGCAAAGAAAACCAAACAAGTTAAATAAACATGAGCTTTCTTTGTATTATAGAGCCCTCTAGTCATTGTTACTGAAAATCCCTTTCTGTAAAGAGAGAGAACTTTTACAGTATGTTCCTAGGGAGTTAATAAATAAGCAAAACAAACCAAACAAGTTTGATAGGACTTACTCATTAATGATGCTGTAAATTCGTAGGACCTTGTCTATAAGAAAATTGTAGAGACTCCCCAAGATGCCTCCAATCACTCCTAAGATTATAACTCCTATTATATCTGCACCAGAATATGATGCCTGGGCTGAACTGACATCGTACATTATAAGACCACCTTGGCCAAATAGCCCACATTTTCCCGTAGAACAGTACTCTATGAAAGCTCTTAAAACTATAGCAACCACCGCTGTTGTGAAAAATGTTCTCCAAAGAAGAGCACTTCGCCACCTGAACAAAAAACAAAAGGGACGCACATCAGAAACTTCTAGTAGTCACAGCATTGACCATTTGATGAAAGAATCTGCTCGATCTACCTAAAGATATAAAGTAATTCATGCAACTATAGGTTTTCTAGCTTATAGGTGAGGGCAAGCCCCTACATTCCATGTTATCCATTCATCCAATTAGCAACCTAATTGAGCATATAATGGTCAAACCACAATTTTTTTTTTTTGGGGGGTTGGGGGGGGGGGGTGTGGGATGTCAAGCCAATATTCAAAGAGCACATTAAAATATCCAATCATGCAAATTGTGCATCATGAATTCAACCAAATACTGAGATATGGTAAGGCAGTATAATTTGCACGGTGTTAGCCGCATGGCTGCATCAGTAAAGCTCAATACTTGGTTCAGTTGATGTGGAGACATGTATTAGAAGAGCATTTTGCAAAATGAGATGCTTAATCTATATAGGAAGAAAATAGGAAAGCGGAAAGATTGAGTAGACTTCATATGTATATAGCAAGAAAATATGGGTTGAATCATTTGAATGCCATCACATGAGATTCTCCACACAATTCCCCATAGTAGTATATTTAGAATAAGCGCTGAAAGAAATGACAGATGAAAATTCAACTATGATCTTTAACACAAAGTATTCATCATCAAGTTCTTGTACTAAACATCAAAGATATTGTTGACTGATAAGAAAAATAATTTTCCTTGAGGCACCTGCAGGATATAAAAAGTAGAATGATATCATTGAAGAGTTCTCCTATGCCTGAATTTTTAAGTTCCATGTAAAAATGCAATGCAAATCTCGCAAAAGCCTAGTCAAAAGAAAATCTCGCTATCACATACTTCTAGGGTTCCCAACAATAACTCATCTGGTCATTAGCAAGAAGCTGCTGAGAGAGAGAGAGAGAGAGAAACCATGAAGCTGCCTCTTCGAGGGCAAAGAGGACACCACCAACTGGAGCACGAAATGCAGCTGCAACACCAGCAGCAGCTCCACAAGTAATCAGATCTCGCCTATCTCGGTCATTTTTGAAGTATCTCAACCATTTCCAAGTCAAATGATATCTGCGAGAACCCCCCTGTCCAAGTAAAGAGGCTATACAAGCACCTGTATGCACCATAGGCCCTTCTTTACCCACGACAAACCCAGCAGAGACACCGAGGACAGAGCCAAATATCTGACAAATTGTTAATAGGTGTCAAACTAGAGGATAGATTATCATAAAAAACAACATAATGACAGAAAAATGCAGTGCAGTGCTTGTCACTAAACCATAATAGGGTGCATACTTTCCTGGTTATTCAAGATCGCAAAATAAGCTCGTGTTGCTCTCCCATATGTCCAGTGAACAGGGTCAAACTGATATCATAGTGAGGAGGGACATGCAGAAAGTTGTGAACAGACTACTACACAGATATTTTCCATCAAGAAAGTAAGTGACCAAGTGAAAATAATATGCAAAGCATATTGACGTGTTCTGAGCAATCAGTATTCATTCTATAGCTTATTTTGGATATCAACTATGAGTGTCTGTTTTTACTCCTATCACTCTAATTGATGCCGTGAAACCAGTACATGATATTGTCTTCATACTGATCACAGACAAAAACATACCGGCAAAGACACTGAACAGCTACCAAAGAAAGACGGAAAAAGTATCATAAATAATAATCATATTCTGCATATATCCATCTCGTTGCATTCACCTATTTGAAAAAGCCCAGGTTGGAATAAGAAGATGAAGACTTCCATTATGCAAGACAAGTATTACTTCTTAGTTCTTACCTTTACGAAAAGGGTACTAGGAGCTAAGATGGAATATGCATCAATGCCATTAAGGTAGGCTTTAACCTCAGGAATACCAGAACCTGCAGCAGCTGGAGCAATGAAAGCACAAAGGGCACCGGCAGCTGTTGCCAACACCACATTACAACCGGCATATGCTGCAAAAGCCGCAAAATATCTGCACTGAAACCAGTATCACATCACACTTGGTAAAGGAGGGAGCAAATACACATACTAAGGCACCAACACCTGCGCGGACCATAGAAATGCGCATCCGCCCACAAGCATATACACACACGGAAAATAAATTAGTCGGTCAGAGTAAAGAGATTCAAGCAAATTAATGCAACAAAAAATCTTCCAACATATAAAAGCAGGCAGACCCAAGGCACGCACCATGGTTAACACTACATGTTTAGATACATACTCAGAGAGATAATAAAGATGCCACCCCCACCCCAAGAAGAAAGAAAGAAAAACGAGAATAGAGATGCACAAAAAGAGCGCAAGAAAAACATGCTCACCTCTCCTTAGACATGAGATCAGTAGTTAGTAGCAGCTTGTACCCAGCTATATTCTCGACTGCAATATTGTTGAAGAAGCCAACTAATCCAGTACCTAGACCTATGATAAGTGCAAAGGCCCATTTGAGCAGAATGTACTGAAATATTTGAATTTTCTTCCTTGACCTCCAGTCCTGCTTAAATAACTCGTTTTCAATAATCCTGTCATTAGGAAAAAAGAGAAGCAATATAGCTGAGGAGTGGATTTCAGTTTTGCCAACCACATTTCCAAAAAGATCATTGCAGAGAAATCCAACCTAAACTTTCGCCATTTAAAGTTTCACATCCTAATTTCCAACATTCATCTTGGGAACCACAACATAAATGCAGCTTCTATTATCTCCCTCATACGAGAATGGAGTTTCGCATGCAGTTACAATCAATAATTGCAATCATGGTAGGTAGAGAAACAACATGGTGACCTCAAAAGTCCTCAGAACACAAGAATACTCGCACACGCACATGCAAGGACACAAGAATAAGTAGTGTCACTATTCTCTCGCTTGACTTTTACTCTTTCTTGACCTCCTGTCTTTCTCGCATTCAATATTTTGTCTGTGTATATTATGTGTAAGGTAAGACATGCAAATCCATTTCTTTGAGGCTTGAGTCCTGAATTCATTTATTATTTTTGTTAAAGCCTTTTACAAATTGGACACTGCTCGAATGCAATGCGATAGATTTTGAATTCCTTTTGAAAATTTGATTGCTCGCAAGTGCATAACAGAGATTTAGAAATGTGCTTCTAATAAAGATTTCTCTAGATCCAAGTTTGCACAGAGTCTGAGCCTCGTTTTCTAAATCTTACTATACCACCGTTACAATTTAATTGAGCTGATTTGGTCTGGCGTATATTGAGTATTTCAGTGTCAAGCTTGAGCACAAAATAGAAGGTTCGATGAAGCTTGAGTCAAATCTCGAGCATCGAACTCCAAAGTTGACTCAAGTTCAAGTAGCGAGCTTTGTCAACTCGAGTCATCTTGTTTACATCCTTAGAGGCAAGCCACCTATCATAATCCGAACCGAGCGATCGGGTAACATGAATGACCCGAAAAAGGACAGGAATGAACATAACAGACACGCGAGTGCGACGAGAACGTATAAAGGAGAAACAGCATACTCGTAGTCAAGGCTCTCGATGGTGCAAACATTGGAGCCGACGATGGCAATCTGGGAGGTGGTATTGACCCTTTTGACGAGAAGAGGCTCCCTGAAGGTCATGTTCTTCTCCGATATCCCGGAACGGTACCTCTCGATCTCCTTCCCATCCAGCAGCCCCTCATTCTCAACATCGCGCTCATCTTCGCCGTTGTTCGCACGGTTCTCCCGGTCCATAGTCCCCTCAAACCAATGTCCGGATTCTTTCTCTGGCAAAGCGTGCAGTGACTTCGACCTGCATAACCAAATGATTCAGCCCACGAATGAAATCCACCGATTCCACGAGCTATGATCCCGGCTTTTCCAAATAAAGAAGACACATCAAGAAGGGTCCACTGCCATTTCGAGAAGGCAAGACGGGAACTTTCAAAGCGAGAGGCGATCACGATCAGCAAATCTGCTCAATCCACGCTCTACTCGGACATGGGTCGAGAAGACCCAGATGCATAAGCAAAGCAGGGAGGGGGGAGGGAGCATGACACGAAAAACCGGAACAAGAAAAACGAACAGCAAGGTGGAGGTACCTACCTGGACCACTCAGATCAGTAGACCCAGCAGAGGACGAGAATGAGCAGAGAGTTAAGGAGCAGGACCCGTGTCAGCACATTCAGCGCACGCCAAGCTGAGCCGGTTGACTGCCCGAAAGTCTGCGTCAGGACAACATCAGAAGCAAGCTGCGTTTCCTTCTGCTATGGAGAGAGAGAGAGACATGGAGAGAGAGAAGGAGATATCACGTTATTAATGAGTCCTCTGCAAATTCATGGTGTTTTGTCAGAAGGTGATGATGCTGATGCCGATGCAGATGCAGAGAGAGGAGAGAGACTGAATGGCAAATGGCAAAGGGATGCGTGGAGAGACGTGATTGGGATCCGGATGGTCGGAAAAATCCAGTTTATATTTAACAATTTCCCCTATTTTATTTTTCTCTCATTATTACACAAATTATTGGACATCCTAATCCTTATAAAAAATCATACATCGATTCAAGAAATCCCTGCATTTTAGGGTTGAGCGGTTTCCGATCCGATCCGATTCAACTCAAGAATTAGGAACCGGAATAAGAGAACCGGTTCCCAGTTTCTAGGACCGGAGATCAGATCGGCTAATCTTGAGATCGTGGACCGGATCGGATCAAACTGATGGTCCGATCCGGTCCAATCTGATTCCAATGGAATAAATATTAAATATTATTTATGAATCGGAAATCAATTGATCCGTTCTTTCCTTTGTAGTTTTGATTTGATCCCATAAGACCATGAAAAAAAATTAAAAAATATATATAATATATGAAAAAATTGAATAATAAGTTCCAATGGGACCAATATTAAATATTTTTCATAAATTAAATATTATATATACGAAAAAATTAGAAAAATATATATTTATCGGTCCGGTCCGATTCCCACCCTAGAATTGAAAATCGGACTGCCCAGAAATCGGTTTCACTTTTAAGAACCGGGAACCGGACCGATATTCTCGAGAATCGGACCAAATCAGTCAATCCGGTCCAATCTGATCCGGTCCCGATTTGGACAGTCCATCTTGCTTACCCCTATTGCATTTTGTGTTTAATCATTCCCTTCATCCGATCCTCATATTCTCTTGCTGCATTTATGCTCTTGCCCAACTTAAAATCTTGAGGGAGATTATGAAATTGTTGCTAATAGGAGAAAGTTCATTTATTTCTTAAATTTGCAACTTCGACCTACCCTTTGACTTCTTTTTAACCGTCCGATTTAATTTGCGCGAAATTTTCAATCATGAAAAGTTGACGTTAATGAGTTTTCCAATGTGCAATGAGAAAACAAAATCAAAAGTGAGTAGGATAAATGTCAAATCGCCCTCTCGATGTCCAAAGTGAGGAGAGACGGAAAACTTTCTTTGAAAATCGATGGAGCATTAATTAGGGCCTGCATCATTTGACTTACTCCAAGCAAACAATTTAATCGAAACTTTCTTTTTTCTGAAGTTATAAATACATTATTCTAACTTGAAAATCATGAATATTGAGCCCCGAGTTTAAATAACATAATAAATTCATCCACATGGATTTTTCGATGGTCAAGTGATTCGCCGATTACTTTTTTTCATTTGTTGGAGCAAAATTCGCCGATTACTTGAAAATGAAATATTGCACTTTAGAAGGCCAAAAGGGTATAAACTTTTGAAGTCTAATAAAAAGAATAAATATCATGGAATTAGCTTTGCAATTAGTGGACACAAAATAAGTATTGAAACAAAAGGGCTCCCTTGAGTATATATAACTAAAGGGACACAGGAAAATAGTTGGTTTTTTATTATTAATATTGAAAATGAAAAAAATAAAAAAAAATTGGTCCACTACTACTAGTCTATACTTAGAAGTTGGAACCACATGGCGTAATCGTACACGAAAAGCAAAATCACTTATGATCTCTGTGTTTGGAGTGTGATTTATCTAATTTCCACATGGTACCAATCCGCCGCCCATCGTTTTCCCATTCCACCCAATGACGTCAAGCCACGTGGAATTGAATGGTGGCTACCTCGACTGCAACACGTATCCGGAGACGACCGTGATTGTGTGTTCTCTTTCTAGAACCCAAACATGAGATGCGCTATGGGCTCACGGGGAAGAAACAAATCGAAAACTCAAATCATTTTCCCACATCCCTTTTTAGGAAAATGTCCGAAGTCACGCGATATTCATAGGCAACATGACACATCTTACGGTATTCGAGATTGACCCTTGAATCTTGAATGAAAAAAACTGACTTTTTAAATAATTTTTCCTGTTGAATGAAAGCCGTAACCAAAGGATCATGCAATAATCATAGGCAATATTGTAAAAGCCATGATTCTCGAGCACTGCTGGCACATCAGTGCGAGCACAGAACATATATATAAGAAGAATGGGATGGACAATCAAGAATAGGGACATCAAGGAAACTTATCATCGTTTCTATATAATTTGCCTTTGTCTTCTACTTGCTTGGGGGGGGGGGGGAGCAATAATTGATACAGGCCAAAGGGGTCACTATTTGCTTCACAGTCCCCTCTGCATTATACTAATCCCAAAGAAGATGTGAAGTGAAGAAGCCATGCAAAGAAAAACCCACAAAGAATCAAGATTTCACATTCTTTTTTTAAACATTGGAATACATGAACTCCCGCGCTCGTGCATGACAGAGAGAGAGAGTGGGGGAGAGGAAATGTGACAATTCATTCATAGTGTGATTGTTCACATCACATGGATGATCCCCCAGAAAGGGAAATTGGGGAAGGAGGGGAGGCCATGGCCAAGTTTTCCCCTTGACATGGGGACAGGAACGATGCGAGCCACTCGCGCTGCATGGCCCACGCTCGCCAGCTGCCGCGACCCCTGCATAAACGTGGATCGCTCTTCCTTTTTGTCCGCCTGTTCCTCATTTTTTGTTCTGTCGTGATTGGGTTGCGTGTCATCGAGGATTTCAAATCGTGGACCCAGAAGATTTCTTATTAAGAGCGATTAATCTGGAGACAACTTCTGACTTGTCCAGCTCAAGGAATTCCCATGTCACTCCGGCCTTTCCGGTAGGGATGATCGGTTCTCGATCCGATCCAATTTCAAAGTGGAACCGGGAACCGGACCGAGAGAACCGATTCCTAATTTTGGAAACCGCGGACCGGACCGGTTAATTCTAGGACCAGGAACCGGATTAGACCGGACCAGCGGTCCGGTTCGGTCCAATGAAACCGGTTACTTAGAATGTAGTTTTTTTTTTGTCAAACACTTAAGGTTTGGTTCACATTTTACTAATTTTTATCAATAAATTTATGTCAATGAAGTTCACTTAGGGTTTAATTCACATTTTACTAACTTTTATCAATGAATTTGTGATAATGAAATTCACTTAGAGTTTAGTTCACATTTTATTAATTTTTTTAAAGAAAAAATTAACAAAAATATATATTAAATAGTTGGTCCAGTCCGGTCAGGTCCGGTCCGGTCGGTTTGGCCCGGTCCGGTTCCCCCTTGGAACCGGAAACCGGACCTCTCAAAAACCAGTTCCGCTTTTAGGAACCGGGAACCGGACCGATAGTCCCGAGAATCGGACCAAATCCATTGGTCTGGTCCGGTCCGGTCAGATCCGGTCCCGATTTAGGCGGTTCAAGTTGCTCACCCCTACTTTCTGGTGGCTAATAAGCCAAATTCCATGGAAAGTTATGTCTTTGTTTAGTCCATAAGCAAAGTAATTAATAACGCCCGGATTTAGCAGCCTTGGCTTTTGGTCAAAAGCAGCCAGTTTTGTCCAGTTCGGTGTCTGCCACGTAGCCGAGTTAAGTTAGTGATCCCATGTTAAAATATTCTTGATCAGTCATTATGTGCAGCTTGTTACAACTCAACGATTGATTAGATGGAGAAACGCATTGGTTTTTTTTGGTTTCCCCATCTTACCCTGGTCTTTCGATTTTTATTGCAAGGTTTGATCTTACGAATGTTGGTAAAACAAAACCGTCCTCGAGGCAAATGCCGCGAGAATAACGTAACATTGCCATTATCTCTGGAATTGTGACTGTCCAACCAATTAATCTGGAATTTCCTGAAAATATGCACTTCAATGTGAGCTCTAGAAAAACTCTACGTGCATTGATCCCTCTAAATGGAAAGATGGGGTTTGGTAGCCAGGATCCGTGCCGAGCACCAAGTCAATCTACCTACCGCTTGCATGCTTCCCTCTCACTCAAAACTCCATATAGCACATCACAGGGACTGTCAACAAATGGAAGTATGTGTCCACCTCTTATGAAAAGGAAAACCCCAGTGAGATGCTATCCTGTACTAGTAAGACTTGAGAATAGATCACTGAAGCAGTACCATCCTTGGAATATGCTCACAGAGTAGAAGTAAAACGGGTTGACGGATAACTTGCGCTCCTCCTAGGAGATCCTGCAATCAAACAAAGATGAGCACATCGAGAGAACTAACAAAGTACATAGTGAATTCAACGCTCAGCTGCATTCTGCTGCAATTCACATCTTTGCAGGGCATCGAAGTTCAATGAGAAGGCACAGTTTCAAACTGGTTGAAATGAAATGGTCTCATTTACAACAAGATGTAAGGAATGTACAAGAAAACAAGACGACCAGCTTATTTATTTGCTGCTGATTCAGAGACGCCAAAACTCAAAGCAGTAATTCCTCCGGTCAGTATGAGTATAACTCATTCCCCAGGCCCAACGAATTCTGGGGTTGTTCAAGAAGGGTCACTAAAATCATAGGTGAAACCTAATTGACAAGTAACAAAAATGTCTGCCCCGTTACTTAATGCACATACTGCGCAGTATATCAGTTAACAATATTGCTTTGCTCTGGCTTTCACCGACCTTCCATATCTTGAAATCGGGAGGAAAGTATTCCCGACGCCAACGGTTTAGCGATGCAAGCGAGAAAGGACCCTGGACTACGCCTAGGGGATCAACATAGTGCCATATCAAGCTTTCCGGGTTATAATCATGGCTCTGACCCTGGCAACTGCTAGGATCCTCATCTTCATCATCGCCGGTCAAATCAATCACTACCTTAGGCGCTTGAACACTCTTACCCTTTGTTCCATGAAAGCCGTTCTCCAAAACCACGTGTCTTTCTTCCTTACTAGCATCTATTATTGGTCGCTGTTCACATTCTTCAATATTCTGAATTGCGTGAATTTTCTCATCCTCCGTTCCCTGAAACCCTTGCTTCTCCATCTTACCAGGTCCTTCTTCATTTCTCTGATTTTCTACCACTTGTTTTTCGTATCCAGAAACACGAACACCATTCTGGTATTCTGCAAATTATGACACAAATTACAGGGAATGGTCCTCACCATCTTAACATGCATAGATAGTAATGAAAATGACAAATTGACATAGCTGATGACTTTCAGAAAACTGATCCCTGCTCTCCATCTTACCAGGTCCTTCTTCATTTCTCTGATTTTCTACCACTTGTTTTTCGTATCCAGAAACACGAACGCCATTCTGGTATTCTGCAAATTATGACACAAATTACAGGGAATGGTCCTCACCATCTTAACAAGCATAGATAGTAATGAAAATGACAAATTGACATAGCTGATGACTTTCAGAAAACTGAACCCTGCTCATCACGATGTTCACTGCAATCTGGAATTACTCTCATAAGCAAAGCAGCAGACGGGATAAGAGTATATTGGCTCACAACTGATTATCTGTCATTCGTTTATTAAAAAGGTAAGTTAACTTGTATTGGGCAATGTAAATGGCTTTATTCGAGGTGTAATTGAAACTCCCATTCTGTTCTCAGCCTTTGAACTCTCTCCGGTGCAGATAAAAATAGATCCGATAGGGTTAATATATTTGTATAAAATTAGTCATTAAAGGAAAGAAGACCCGAAACATTTAATTCTCTAGGTTCCAACTCTTCCTTATTTTTATTGCGCTCTACTAAGAGTTCTGGCGAAACTCAACCCAAATTCTCCTATTAATTCCCAAATAGAGCAAGAATATTATTCATCCCTTTTTCAGAGATTCTCTTCGTTAAACAGGGTAGGAATGGCATTCATGCAATAACCAGAAATTGCAGCAAGAAAAGTTCAGCTGGGAATGCTATTGATCAGGTCTGGTTGAGAAAAGCTCACCAGACTCAATCCAAGCAGAATGAATATTGCACTCGATGCAATAGAAAGGTACAAGATGGCACTTTTATCATAAACTCCAACAACAAAGTCTTCCCACATCGAATTTATACCCCAATATTACCAAGGGTACATTTTCAAGCTTTCCAATGGATCTACTTTTTCTCCGGTAACTTTAAAAAGATTAATTTCTTCTCTATGGTCTGTTCTCTTTAATTTAATCTTCACCTCAAGATATTGAAGCAGGCAAAGACGAATCATAAAGCAAAATCCAACGAGTTGTTCTAAGGCTCACCAATTTGAATAGGCCTCTAACTAGAAGAGATATATAACAACAAACAAAAACATAGAAATTCTAGCAGGAAAAGTACAGACAAATAAAGATGGGTGGGTCAGCATAAGCCTTGATGGCTTTCACTGGCAAAGTTAAAGTTTCCTGAACAGGAGCATGAAATTTAGTGATATTGTGGAGCTTAAGCCTCGAAGAGAAGGATGCTGATGTGGAAGAGGAAGAATAAAGGATGTTGAAATGAGAGCAGATGAATTTAATTGGCAGCGGGAAAGGGAAAGCAAGGTGAAAATGCAATGCTCCTCAGAGTCGAATATTTTAATGGACATCGATGACCCAACACAACAAACCAAATACTAAGAGATGAATTTTGTTTTGTTCGCACCCGGGGAGAGAGTTGGTGTTTTTTTTGGGTCGGGTTTTAAATCCATGGTTCCCCCTGGATGCACCCATTTGATAAGTCCATGCAGATGCCTGTCATTAAATAAAAAGTGCCCGTACATACCTTCCAAGTTGGTCCTCCAAGGTATCTTAGTCACTGGTACAATATTGCCCGTAGTAGCACATTTAGCCTCCTGTGAACTTTCCCTATGGAGCGATCTTGGCGATGTACTGATTACTTCTAAATCATCCAGAATATCTGTAGAATCAATTTCTACTCCATCTGCAATTACCTCGGGAATCTCACGCAATAAACGTGCTTGTTCTTCAGGAGTCTGGAGCAGCTTCCTCCTCTCCAAGTATTCAAACAACGTACAAATTTACATAAGTTAAGGAACCGATTAATGGCTTAATACCAAAAGAGGGGGCAAAAGAGAGGGAGTTAAGAATGCAGCAATTTTCAGCCAGGGAAACTAAGATTCTAGATGCTGTCTGCTATGTCTGGTTATAAACAATAACGTTGGGCCATGATATGGTAAGCCAATGTTCAACAAAGTAATGGCAATTTAATTGCAACAAAGCTTTAACTATCACAAGCTTCGATCACATAACAGCAAGTGTGGAACTGAGTGATTGATTGAAATGATTGGAATCGTCAAAAAGACTATTCTGGCATACACATATGCATATTCTCTGCCTGGGTCACTAACAGAGGCATAGCATGGTCAGGTCAAGTGCACCTTCGAATAACAAGGCAAGTATTCAATCTGAAAATAGCAGGTGACCAATACCCATCACCAAGTATAGCCTCAAAATAACGAATTTCAGGTACATCCTCAATGTGATAATGTATGCATTGGATAACAAATAGCCGTACTTTACTTTCCAGGGGCAGAAAAGCATGAAATTTCAAAAATAGGATGCTTTCAGGGAACCATTCCATTCGATCAGATACGACTAATTTTCTTTCCATATGTAGCGACAATTATTTCACCGGACTATCACCAGCAATAATGCCTTGTGTCATTAATAACTAGCAGTGTTCTGTGAACGCAGGTCTTTCTTACAGTAGGCTGAGACTCCAGGGATGCTTTGCCACTAAATAGTTTCCAATTAGATCCTGTTTTGCTATCATTTTTGGCAAGAAAAAAAAACAAATCCGGGTCAATTCAGTTGTAACCAATTCCCAGTCCTTGTGTCATTACAAATCCATCAATCACGACACAGAACATTCCTTTATTGAGCAATCTTGGACCTCATAAACATATGTTATGTTTTATATGGCAATAAATGCAGGAAACAGTAAGTAATTGTACCCATACAATCCTAGAACTAGAGGAAAATGCAGTTAAAAAATACATAGGTATTATCCTTAGAGTATACTAAAGCCAAAGCTCATTCACCACCAAGATCACAGAGAGGATCAAAGAACAACACGGAAGGCAAAACATTATCACATAATCCATATGTTAACATCTTAACTTGTTGGCTTAAATAATTCATATGACTTTAACCAATTAAAACGACTAGTTCCTAGTATTGGAGAATGCAGGTCTCAAGTTACTGGTCTCAACATAAATGATATATGGTGAAAACCCCCACAACAAGATAGCAGCATCAGGTACTGTGCTGCTCACTTTGAACTGATCTAAGTTAGTAATCCAACTGAATGATATTATTGAAGAATCCTCATCTTGTGCATTTTTTCAAATGCACATCAGTGTGGTGGCCAACACCTATTACTCAAGCAAAAATTTCCAGCACAGGCAAAAGGATATTCTTTGCGCCAGCCCTTCTCATTGGCTCGTTCAATACGACTCTGCAGCAAAGCAAGTTCCCTTGGAAGCCACTTGAAAGAGAAAGGCAAGAGAAAGAAGAAAGGTCAGTCGAAGATTAATCCAGACGCCAAGAGTATCAAAACAGATACGCAATGACATTGATGGGAAAAAAATTGTTCTTCAAGGCAAACATGATAAAGCAGGCTTATGCAAAGCCAAACAATGCAACTTAATTACGGCCATATAGTGTGACAACCTAGCCTGATCCATACAAGGTATTGCCCACATTGGCCAAGCATATACTAAGCCCCATTATTTTGTCAACCAAACGCACCTCATAAGGTTGGGTCCATCTTCAGCATATATAGGTCAGCAACACTTCCCACTTTCGCAGGTGGGATTCAGTTCATTCTTATCCCTTTCACCAACCTAAAGGGCTTTAGAAGCAGCACTATACCTGAGCCTTCATGTTTCAGGGCTCCAGTGATCACTCCCCTCCCAGATTATAAAGAGTAGACTTGAGTCCACCACTCCCTTCTACTCGACTCCATTTGTTTGTATTCTCATACAACTGAGGCTACTATACTGAACTAAATTATATTGTCAAGTTTTCTTGGTATTCGTCTCTTAATCCATGCTATTCATGCATCAACATATTGGATTTAACGCTACATACATCAAGAAATTCTTCTAACCCAGATTAAGCAATAAGAGGTTTTCACCCTTTTCTCAAGGTACTATTAAAATGTTGACCAGAACCAGAAACAAATCTGTGATGATTTATGGGGCTTCCTAGCATGGAAACTCGCTGTGCATACTTTTAAAGAAAAGTAATAAAAGGATAAATGCTGCTAATATTACTGTGCAATGTCAACTGCTCAATTTAGAATTCAAACAAGGTAGATGAGATCTTACATGCTTTGTTATATCTTCATGTAAAATTCGAGCTCTCTCTTCGAATTCTACCTACCAAAAACCAAGTGCAAACGAGCCTCAGCAAAAACCATAAGTGAAATATTCAAAATTCAGGTTCCGCTTTGTCAAGTAGAATGGTTTAATCTTGAAAGAATTTATCTACTAATAAATAACTGCATGCATTCCTTTTGGGAAAAAACAAATTCAAAGCAATTGATAGGCACTGACAATAGCAATAACTAAAAGAGCGCCACATAAGTGAGCCAGAAGCAATTGCAAGAGAACGCCACATAACTGGGTTAGTTCAACAAAAGCAGGCTGCAAAGAACCTTTCCTTTCAGTCTAAGTGAAAGGCCAGTATGATCAGCTATGGTGCATGGAAAGCTTGCTAAAGACAAAATCAGCTAGTCATAAAGAAGCTTATCTACAAGTTAAAAGATATATAGAATCCCCTATGGCAAGTGCAACGCATAAACTTTCCACTATAGAGGAAAGATCAATGTGAATGCCTTTTTATTGAACTCCAATGGACCGTTAGTCGCACTGTATCGTCACACTAGACTAATTTCACGTTGAACGTCGATAGAAATGACATCAAGTTTTCCAAAAAATGTATCAGCTTATCAAAAATTTCTACTTCATCAGTGTGGACTAGTCATAGTGGAGCAGGTTAAGATGGGAGTTCAAAGAATGATGCCTAGCAATAACAAGAAGAATGCAGGCATGAAAACAGGCTTAACCTTACTCAGTTTAGATAACTATGAAGACCTTTCAGATCTATAAAAAAAGTTATAGATAAAATCCCATTTTGACTCTTGTCATAGAAGATCAGAACTTCCTGGTGCTTGCATTTCCAAGGGGATTTGAAAGTAGGCAAATGCTTCAGCTGTGAGTTTTTCTTTATTTTATCTTTATTTTTTGGTGATTCTAGCAATAGAGCCCACACACATAAAAAGGTATGAACAAACAAAAGATATCCATGATACAGAACTCTAGAAGATTTAAGGACAGATCACAACAAAACGGGTGCCATAAGAGCCAAGATAAATGAAACGGCCACATGAAAGAAACGGCCAGTATGGAGGGAAAAGATACAAAGAGCATCTTATACCCATGACCAGATTCTAATAAACTAACAGATGTTAAATCCACTGATCAACAGCTTCCAATCCCAAATTCAATCAGTCATACTCCTACTGCTCCCCTTCAAAAGTCCCACAAGATTCTTCAACATGCATCCCACAATTAATAATCTCTTCTAAATGTTCAGATGTCCAATTAAGAAGGTGCTACACTTCCCTAAGAGCTGTAATTTGGAAAAAAGGCTGACACTGCCTCAGGTCTATAACGAAAAATAAAAATACACAAGCAACTACTGCAACACAAAACTAATTTTATGACACTGAAAAGAGCGTAGGAATATGATGTTCTGATAATTTACATAAGATTGACAGTTCATAACATGAAAAACTTACTACAGTTGGCCTCTTGAGCAAACCATCTTTCACTCTCTGACGCAAATCTTCACATTCTTCCTGCAGAAATTTAGAAAGTAAAACTATGGGCACAGATCCACGGTTTGAAAAAATCTTCAGAAAGCTTCACATTCGAGCAACAAGAAGTCACTAAGGATCTTTCGAGACCCATGAAACAGGAATGTAGACAAACCCTTACTTGATTCTGCTGTACCGTAATTGACACAGCAGCTATTCTGATTTCAAAATACCTCATACTCTCATCACTAGAATAGAACCACATCACGACTTAATTATTTCCATTTGCCGAGGACAAGAAACTCCAGTCATCTAAATGCGATTGTGAAAGTTCAAAATACAAATGCTCAACCAGCTACAATCAAGAGACCTTTAAAGCCATTAGCCAGTATAGTTGGTTATGACCTTGGGCATGCCAAAGCTGGTGACAACTTCTAAGTAGTAAATGCACAGGTAAGTTATTCAAGTATCTCTGGAGATAATTGACAGTACGATCACTTTAATTAATCCCACATAACTAATCGCCACGCAAGCATAGTTTCCCATTAATCAACATCTTAGCTAGAAAACCACATTTGGCCTGGATGACATGATGGGGTTCAGGCAATTCCCCCATGCCTACTCTATTTTATACACCTATAAGTTAGTCATACAACTTTCTCTTTTCATGGCCCACCGCTCTACCAATTATACAACCTTAAAATTGGTTCTGAGCTGGAAACTTCGAAGAGGTTTATCTTCTTTTACCAAAGGAAGAATATCGTAATCTTAAATATTCTGCAAAAGTCTGTGAAGTAATGCTTGAGTTAAAAATTGCCAAAATTGATAACTTTTACTTAGTGGTCCTGCTCTAAGTTACCTACTACGGAAGCAGCTTGGGAAGCAAAAGCCCATTGTGCATTCATCTTCTTAAGTAAAGTAACAAAAATCTCCAAAAAGAGAAGTTTGGTAGTTCTATTGTATGATCAAAAGGAAAGGAGAATCAATCAATATCTTATTTAGCACTCCAATTTTCCCCAACAATTTTGGAAACTGGCCCTTTAATTACCAAAATTTATCTAATTTATGCCCAGAATCTGCAATAAATTTGCTTTGAAGGGGGCCATCTATTGCAATCTGCCGAAAGCTTTTTCAAAAAGAGATGCACATTCCCTTATCTCCACCTTAAAGACAGTGTAAGCATTTAAAACCATCAAAGGCTCCTTAACTTTGACTGTATCAAGCCTACTCAAGTCAGGCAATTGTTTCAATCAGAAGAAAATACAGCTAGCATCTGCCAATTACCTCAGCGAAGTTCTCATCAGAAAGCACGGAAATGGGAATGTCTTTAAACAACCCAGCCACTTGAAGGAGGGCTTGAGTGCTAGTATCTGCTGATCCTGTGGCCCCTTTCACACCTAAATAAGTAGGAAAATAAAAACGGCATCGGTTTTCAAATATTTAAGAGGAAGCTGCGGCAATACCCGTAACCACGTCATCTCATTCCATTTCACACTAGATTCGAACAAGCATGATCTAATTGCCAGGTAACTGCATTGAGGAAGCTATTACCTCAGGCTGCCACTTCATAGAGGAAATGTTGTTGAAGGATAGAAGATACAATGAGCAATATATTTCTAGACAGCATAAATAACTTCAGGTGTGTTTGTTTCACAGGAAATTTCACGATAAAGCAAATTGCATTTCACGTAAATCATTTTCAAGGAAAATGGTTGGCTTTCGTCTATTTGGTGGAATGTTGAAAAACAAATAAACTCTATCTTAACATAGAAGGTGAAGAAGCGACTTAGAATTTATGGCAAGAGACTTCTTATGATTGGAAGAATGATTTTTTCTATTTTGAGCCAAGAATTCATTTTCCTAATTCTAATTGTGGGTGTTTTCTTTGACCATAAGTGTCTTTCCATTGAATAACCATTTTCAACGAATTAAACACGTGAAAGTTTGAAAAAACTAATTTGCGGAAAGCTCTTTCAGTGAAACAAGCACACCCTTTATTTCCCTTTGCCGAGTCATAATTACTTTGCATAAGAGAAACCATCAGAAGTAATGTGCAACGATAAGGATAGTCCATTTGTTGTGTACATAGCATGTAGGCTATTTCGCCTCAACTTATAGTAAAACTAAGTGAACAAACAATCCACAGGCAGAAATTTTGAAAGATCTTTCACAGAACACGTCCTTCCCAACAATACGACAGGTCTCAAAGTGACTTAACAAAAGAAAGAGCCAGAGCTTGAGAAAAAAAAATGCAGAAAGAACCCAAGCAGCTTCCACCATTGCCAAAAGCTAATAACAACAGCAAATCACCTGTCACTTGCAGAAGTTGATGAGAATTCTTCTGAAGGTAGTCATTGGGATCTGACTTTACCCTTACAAAGCTTCCAACCACTTTGCCTTCAAAGCTAGTAGAGTCTTTGCAAAGAAGCTGAATTAAGCTCCTTTTCAAGTAGATGAGTTTGATGTTATCGGGAACTAAAGCAGCAAAACAACTTTCCGAATTTTCGACCACTTTTTTCTTCTTCGGTGCTTTTCTCTGAGGAAGTGAAGGCTTAGCTGTTAAGTTCTCATCCTCAGAACTGACGAGAAAATCCTCGTCCGACTGCTCTAGGTTCTCCGCATAATGTGCTTCAAGCAGATTATAGATTTGAAGTCTGCTAATAGTTTTCCTTCCAAACAGAGAGCGAAGCCTTTCATCACAAACAACTCTCTTCTTCTTTTGCGGATGGACAAGCTTATTTTCATTGATATAGCTGGTTATAAGATCTGCTACATCATTTTGAGGGTTCTGTTGGCTGGTATCTTTACCAATAGATTTAAGAAACTCGATGAGCTGTTTCGATCCCCAACCGACAAACTCCTTCTTCCTGTGATGGTACTTCCTCTTCTGTGGCACAGGAGCATTAATTGGTCCATCACACTCTTCCACCCACGTGAGAGGCTCTGTTTCTACTCTGCTGTCCATCCTCAAGGTATGATTGAATTCAAACGGTCACATTTCTACACTCGCCGTTATCCTCTCCAAAGAAGAATTTTGTGCACACTCGATAGCAAACCAATGTTCTATCAATCCCTGCAAAAGGGTTGAGCTTGTGAAACAATGCAACACAGGGGTGAACAACACAAACCACGCAACATATAGGATAACCGAGAAACCTGAAACCTCAAGCCCTCTATCTGTCTACAGAAAACAATGACGAAACAGATAAAACTTGTCATGTGCCCTCAAAAAGGACCAAGCAGTGAAAAAAAAATGATGGAGAATGGCCAAGCGTAAAAGAAAAAAAAGAACCAACTTTTATGCCCTGGGATGCTTGGCGATTCACATGCTACAATACAGCCGTACATGAAGAAACGCCGTCTGGCAGTATCGGAAAACAGCTACAGATTTCTCATTTCCAACATCTCAAGAACACGAATTCATCAGGGGGCCACCTCGAAGGACATGGGGAGAAAAGATGCAGCTGCCGGACAAGAATCGAAATGGGCAGGAACAAAAGAAAGGAGAGAAAAGAGGAAAATATCGCAGGAATGCCTAAAAGGGAAAAAGAGAGAGAGATAGAGAGAGACAAAAGAACGGCATGCAGCGGCAGCGGCGGCAACAGCAACCACATCATCAGTATCGTCCCGTTGATCGACAATTAGGGAAACCAATTCATCACCCACATCCGCCACGCGGGAGCAGATTGCACTATCCCAAAAGGGGCACTCCCCAGCTGTCCCCAGCACACAACCACAATTCGGGACGGAAACGAGAGCAGCACGCAAAGAGTCGAAAAGAACTGCGGCACCCACGAAAGCATCACCTGAGAGGCTCCGACGACGAGGGGAAGGCAGGCGCCAATCCCGGCTCCCGCCCGGCCACCGTCCCCGAGGAAGAACGGAGGAGGCGCGCGAGGAGAGAGAAACGCGCCCTCTCTCGCTCGCTCGCTCGCTCGCTCTGCCTCTGTCGGAGCGGCGTGGGTGCGCACGAGCGGTGGAGCGCTCCTGGTGCCGCGTCGTGTTTGTCGAAATGACGAGTGCTGTTTTTGCTCGAACGTACACCAACAGCGGCGACGTCACACCGGAAAGCGCGGACGACGCCGTCGTTTCTTGCTCTCTTTCTTTCTTTCTAGTATTCTATTCTCTGTCTCTCTCACTCTCTGTTTTTTTCTTCTTCCCCTTTTAATTTCGCGAAGCCAAAAAGGGAGAAGGAAACAGTGATTGGGTCATTGATGATTCCTGAACACTTTTCGGAGAATCACAGGTACTAACCGTTTGTTTGACTGTCCAAACGATTCCAACTACTGTCTGAGCAATGTCCATTTTTCGCTTAAATATATATTTTATATTCTCAAATTTAAACGGATCTAACCCCACTGATTATGGCCCGACTTGCTCGATCGAAATGAATCAATGAGAGGGGATAGAATGAATGGGAATAAGCAACGAGATATCGGGGATAATCCATATTTGGTACTACGTTAGTTTAGCCTTAATGAGACGATCGTTTTTTTAGTTGTTGTCAAGCCATGAGGGTTATTTCATTTTATATCGTTTTTGTTCCTTCTTTTGTTTCTTTATTTCACATATTATTTTCCACTAAGTAGACTTGTCAAAATGGGTTCACATATCCATCATCTTGATGAATCTCTGTTTACTCTTTCTCGGCCTTACTCAATTTCGCACTTGCTTATTCCGTACTTTCACCTCAATTTGAGTATTAGTTTTCTAGATTTGATTAATTCGAAAGTGTTTCAACAATATGAATATCATCAGATATGAGTCGTTAGATTTGCATCGTATACAGATTTGTAAAATCAAGGATCAGTTCCATCGACTCGACCCAAGCCTAACCCGGTCATTGACGAGTCAAACACCAAGTCATCAAATATAGCCAAGAATGGAATGGATACATCATTCATATCTCAAACGTGCTTACTCCTTGTAACTAAATGAGGGTGAAATGGAAAGAAATTAATCCAAAATGATGAGGTAAGCTATTCGAACCAATGTTCAAGAATCTCATCCAAATTCGTTCCAGGAATTAACTTCAGAATTAATCTTGGTTTTTCTTACCATCATTGGTGATTATAAATGGAAATGAAAATGCACAGCAAGATTTCAAACCCATAGAAAACGTAAATGCAAGTGCCTGTTTAGACTGATCTTTGCTAACTCCCCAACTATAGAAGCCCAAGCCCAAGCCCATTCAAGTGAGGGTTAAGAAGATCAAGCCCATCCAATTACCAAATCCTTTTGCATTCGATTCACTCCACGGTGGAGATTGGTTCTATTAAACCAGTAGGACAATTTCGCATTTAGATCAAGGGACGCATGTACAAACTATGAAACTATGCTAAAACCACAAAATAAAAAGTCAAGAAGATCATCATCAACATTCATACCCCAAACCAAACCAGTATCGATTTATCTGTCTATGCTAAAAATAGTCGTTTGTATATATTCTTTAAACTTATATCTCGTCACATATGTTATACTACTTGCGTCGCACCCCTAGATACCTTGGGGTGTTTGGTCTCGTCTGAAAGCATCTCATGCTGGGTTGAATCGTACTTCTCCCCGTCCCCCCACAGTGCATAGGCCTCCTCCCCGTGCACTGCGTCGTCCCCAATAAGCAACTGCTCCTCCGGCATCCGCAGCGGCACCGCCCAGCTTATTGCCACGCATATAATCGATGTGACCAGCACGTTCCATGCGATGATAAAGGCCGCGCCCACCATCTGCTTCAGGATCTGGACCCCGCCGGATCCGCCATAGACGCCCCCCCTCGAGTTGGTGACTGGGAGGAAGAGGGAGCAGAGCTGCGGCTCGGCGAAGAGGCCCGTGAGGATGCAGCCGAGGTAGCCGGCCACGGCGTGGGTGTGGAAGACTCCGAGGGTGTCATCGATCTTCTGCAGCAAAGTCCACCTCTTGTGCACGATCATCATGGTGAACCACGGGACGCTTCCGGACATGATACCCATGATTATGGCCGCCCATCCTTGGACGAGACCTACACAGATGTGATGTCGACAGCATGGAATACAACGTTGTAACCCATCGCACGCGGAAGAGTCGACAAGTCAAAATTGTCCATTTCACTCCTCTCTCGAAACCCTAAACTTCTGGATGACAACATTCAATGATGGGTATCATTTCATGGTGGAGCTTATCTCGTGAGCATCATCATCACTCCCCCCGGCAAAAGTTGACTCGTCAAGAGTGACAGAGTCAAGAATGATAATAGATATCTCCACTCCTATCTCATAGAAACTTCGGTGACTATGAACATGGGAATACATATATATATATATAGTTCCCTATTGAAATTGATGTGAATGTAAGGATTGTCCATTGGCTAATTGAGTTCGCCATACCTGCGGCGGGAGTGATGCAAACTAGGCCCGTGATCATGCCCTGGACGGCCCCGATGACGGAGGGCTTCTTGAAGAAGATGACGTCGAGCCATGTCCACACCAGGAGGCTTGTTGCCGCGCATATGTTGGTGTTGAGCACGGCCACCGACGAGTCTATGTTTGCCGTGTACGGGTCTCCCCCGTTGAACCCCGCCCACCCCATCCACAGCAGTCCCGCCCCCGCCAGCATCAGCAGCACATTGTTCGGAGGGAATCTCTCCCTATCCTTTGTTAATCTCGGTCCCACCTACATATACAATAACATTAATATTTCGCAGAGAAATCAGTGCATAAAGAACATGATTCTATTTCCACATATATTATTCTATTAATCGAATAGGAATTCGACGAACCGGCTAAAGCATTCCTTGGATTGATGCACCGAATTACGACCGTAAAAAATGAACTCATTGATTATTGCCAAGTAAGTCAAGAAGATGATTCTGAATATGTATATGTGCACGTTCAAACATAAGCCAGCTAGTCAAAATGAGCAAATAAGCAAGAGCAATATCAAAGCTCTCTATGGAACAGCTTATTTTCTTCAAGATACCAAATCCCTGTTGGAATCTTGATCAAATAACATGTTAATTTTCCAAAAATTATGGCTTCTTCCAGAATGAACTCTGAAAGCTTGTTTTAGTCCTGCATTATCTCTTGGACTAGTACCTCGATGTTCTAGTAGAATTAATAAATATATCTTGCCCAGAATCACAATATACCATTTCAAGAAAATGTACATATGTATAAATAAATCCATAGTAGATTTTGACCAAAAAATTTCCATAGCAAACAAGATCGTCGCCAATTTCCGACTTTCCACACCAATACATTTGATACTTGACTTTCCATAATTGCGGCTCCACTAAAGTCTATCGAGCCGAATTCATCTCTCTCACACTGTGGATGAAGAAGGAAAAGAAGAGGCTCAATCCGTGGTGATAATAAGAAAAAAAAAATTGGCACAATATTTAGGGATTTAATAAGTCTGTGGACGTACCCAGTAAGCGGTGGTCAGGCCGGCAGTGCCGGAGGAGAGGTGGATGACGTAGCCGCCGGAGTAGTCCATGACGCCCCAGTGGAACAAGAAGCCGCCGCCCCACAGGCTGAACGCGCCCACCGTGTAGGAGAAGGTCAGCCAGAGCGGCACGAACATCATCCATGCTCTAAAGTTCATCCTCCCGAGCACCGACCCCGCGAGGAGGATCACGGTGATGGCGGCGAACACGCATTGGAACCACACCATCGACGCCATAGGGTAGAAGGGAGCCGCGGTGTCCGTCTCGACCGTAGTATGGTTCTTGTAGAAGTGCTTCGTCGCAGGCAAGACGGCCTGCTTGATCAGGAAGCTCTGGCCGAGGGCAGGGCCGGCCTTGCCCCAGAAGGGGAGGAGCTTGTCGCCGAAGGACATCTTGTAGGCCCAGATGACCCAGCAGAGGACGACGGCGGCAAAGGCGTAGAGGGCCATGAAGGCGGAGTTGACCGCCCACTTCTTCTTGACGATGCTGCCGTAGAGGATGACGAGGCCCGGCACGCTCTGGAGGCCGACGAGCGTGGCCGCCACCATCTGCCATGCGTTGTCACCCTTGTTCAGCCAGTCGGGCACCGCAGCAGACGTGAAGGCCTGGTAGGCGACCGGCACGGGGTTCGGCGGAGGAGCAGCTGCCACCATTTTAAATCTTGATCGGTAGATCTTATGTGATGATCAACTGGGTATCACTGCAGAACCCCCTCTTTCTCCCTAGCTAATATATGAGCGCGAGAGGAGGGGTTGGGGTTTGATATAAATAAGAGGGGAGGGGATGATGAGGCGTGTGTGGAACGGGGAGAAACACAGAATTCATTGAGAAAACAATTAAGGAAAGATAACGGTCGCGCTCCTGCGTTGCATGCCGGTCATGTTCTTCGTCATAAACCACCCCCCCCCCCCCCCCACAAAAAAAATCAAAAAATGAATTCCTATGTACATATCTTACGCTACGTCGAAGGTCCTCGCATGCTGGAGAAATGCATAGGAGTTAGGACGACCCCCATTAATGCTGTACAGTAATGTACCGGGAAACAGCAAGACTTAATCACGGTGGTAATATTTTATTTGGGGCGTACGATGACGGGGGAGCCCATTCCACATGATTCCTTCCTCGTTGCGCGTGTGAGACTCAAAACCTAATCAAGGTATCGTGAGTTGTATTTTATCACATTTAACAAGTACATACTATGATGAAGGAATGCGAACAAAGAAAGCTATAATGGGTGTTCTGTAAATCGATTTATGACGTCAAGAGGAGGGACAGGAAACGTGGCATGCTCAGGTGGACGTCGGGCGAGACAAAGGCAATGAAAGAAAACATTGAAGGCGCCACCGTATACGGCTATCTTCCGGGAGATGGAGAGCGAGTCTCTTTAATCACCTTCACATGATATACAAACAATGGACCAGCTTTAAGAATTACATATCTTACATTTTATATATGTGTGTGTAAATAATGCAAATGTATGAATGGACAAGAGAAGTTGACTCGAATTAGTAATCGAAATATAATTTAGAGAGAAATCAAGCGACAGAGTAGTCGTTATCGTCATCTTTGAAAACCAAAGGAGTTTGCTCGCATTCACAAGCATGGAGGATTGTGTGGCTGTAATTACATTAAAGGAGTATCTTTTTTCTTTTCTTTTCTTCTCTTTTCCTTTTCTCTTCTTTTCTTTCTTTTTCTTTTCCGTTTTCCCTACATCGGCCTTGGGCAAGGGCCAAAAGGAAATAAATAAATAAATATTTCAAAAAAAATTTAAAAGATTATCCACGTCAGTGTCGATTGCCCAATGTTGGTAGTGCCACACAGTGATTTCCGATCAAAATTTACCAAATGGATTCAACTGGCAAATCTTGAAAAGGTTTAAATTTCAATTGATACAATTAAAATGTTTAGTATTTAATTGGCAAAAGTGTAGTAAGTTTACGACTTTTTCGACAATTTTCTCCATTTTAAAATGGTTCACTGTTGGTCCGTGAACCTATTCCGGTGATGAAATTTACTGACTTGATATTAACACTATTAAAAGATTTGCCGAGTTGAGATTTTTTTTTATAATAATGTTGACTTCTATGCTAATTTCGGATTTTTATTTTAACAATATTGACTTTCTTTGCTGAGTTGGAATTTTTCAATACTATCAACTCTCTCTCTCTCTCTCACTCATAAGAAATTTGGAGTCCCAAGTCTATAATGCAATGATATCTTTCTCACCATCGTCTGTCATTATTATTCAGTAAAAAGTAGCTTAGCACTCCGACCGTCAAATTTAATTAAAAGGGGGATCTATATAAAAATGTATAAGGGCAATTTTAGACCCCCAAAGAAAAAAAGTAAAAAAAGAATATTTTCATTTTCGGACAAAAATGAAAGAGACCACCAATTCCATTTTTGCCGCTGAGAAATTGGCGGTTCGATTTTCATGGCTTTCCTTTCTTGCCTCTTTGCGCCGTTTGCAAGGACTTCTTTCTTAGAATATTTCCCTATTCTACGTTTGACCGCGACGCCGCTTGTTCTTTTCCCCGCTTTTCCATCATCTTGGAATTGCGTTTGTTGTCTTGCGTACAAATGGTTTATCATGAAGTGACAGAGCTGACGAACCCTTGTGTTAATGGGCGGTGATGCATCACAGCTCGAAAAGACAAATAGGCCTGCAGCGTGAAATCTTGCAATTGAGCCGCAAGACGTCAAGTAGCCCAAAAGGGGACAAAGCAGAAGATGTATCTGTTCTCTCGAACGTCACTGGCAATGAAAAAGGACAGAAACACACCAGAGAAAACGAACAAAAGCATCTCCAACTCGGTAGAATTTGCGGAGTCATTGACAAAAGAACCTGCATTACAGTGTTTCTCAGGTCCCTATACAAGGGTCTGAATAAATAATTGCAGAAGCTGCATCTCACTAGAAAAAAGAATTGAGTACATGAATGTACATGTATCGGTATCGAATAAATCAAATTACATGGGTTAGCTCGCCCCAAAAATCAAAGCCATGTACACCGTATTCCCGGTTACATAAGTCGTGACATGGAGCCAAAATTTTGAGAAGTACAAGAATGGGGTATTGAATGAACCTAAGAACTATGGGAAGTGGATCTCCTAACATCATCACGATCGCGCACACAGATTGGCTACATCGGTGAGATTTGGCAACATCTTTTGAAAATATGTCACCTCCAGGCGCACACAACTTATTTGAAATAGTCCGGACGCAAAATTGTAACAAAGCCAGGAAATGATCCATCTTCATCCTTCTGTCTCCACACTTCCCCATTGCTCGGGATGTACCACGACACTTTTGGTGATAGTGGTGTATATAAATCTGCACAACATTTCCCTTCAATATTTATTTAAAGTTTTAACAATTCAGATGAGTTATAAGTGTGTAATTAGACATACAACTTCAGGCAGAAGAGTGAAAGATCTTTTTATTATTAAAACAATTGATCAACAAATCATATTTTCTCATTCCTTGGACTATTAAGTGGGCCAAACATACATGGCGTTCCATCATAAATCCATGCCCACATCTCAGGCTAGTCTATTATGCCGTGAAGGGCATCGTATGCCCTTACAATTTATAAATGCTGGATCACCAATACCGAACCTCAGTCAACAAAATTATCAAAAGATTCGATGTTGATCATTATCATATGGTCATAATTTCCTGGGGCACGATGGCTTCCCAGCATAACAGCCTAACCCCCATTTCTCACCCCTGGCATTGATAGTACTGCTATATAAACACCTTTCTTGGAACAAATATACTTTTCTCTTACTCATAATTTTTTTGGAAAAATTATACGTGGGACCTCAGTGCCCATCTGACCCAGAAAATTATAGTTCTCTTCATTTCACAATATCTCACTGGGTACTGGCCTCCCATACCATTGTGCAGAAAATACTATAAACCTGCGATGAATATGCCCACTGATTTACCACAACTAAGACTTAGCCCGAGAAAGGAGAATATGATAAAGCATCTTGACACCTATTTCTAATTTGCCCAAAATAAATCGCACAAAATTTAGGAATTAATTTCTATTAATTCCTAAAACAAAAAATATATATTTCCATGCATTGCATATAGAAATTAGGTGTGTTTGTGTTAATATGGTCTATTAAAGTGTTAATTTTAAAAAAAAAATTCAAAAAAAATAATATAATAAATTTTTTTGTTTTTAATTAAGTAATTAATTAATTAAAAAGAAGAAGAAGAAAAAAAAAATCAAGTCTGGCCGGGTCGGGGCCAGACCGACCCGGCCCGTTCCTCTTTTTCCCCCCCACGCGCGGCCCAACTTCTTCCCCCGCGCGGCCTAGCCTCCTTCCTCTTCCCTTTTCTTTTTTCCCCCCCGCGAGCCCAGCCCGCTTTTCTTTCTTTTTCTTTTCCTCTCCTGCGGCTGGGCCCAGCCCAACCCAGCTTCTTCTTCCTTCTTCCCCCCCGCCGTGTGTCGTTGTCGCCTCCCCTGTTCTCCCCTGTGCGCGACCGAAGCATGACGCACGGCGGCGCCGCTTCTCGCCGTCGCTATTCGGCCAAACTAGGGCCGGATGAGCACGCCAACGGGACTGGCAATTAATGCCAGTCCCGTCTTCCCTCATTTTCCGGCCTCCCCTTATCTCTTTCTCCCTCTCCTCCTCCTGTTCTTCTGTCCTTCTTCAGCAGCAGCAGTGACACCCCCCTCTGCACCGGCCTATGGCCGCGGTTCGCAGAGCCTAGGCTGGTGCAGGCCGTCGTCAGCCGACGTGGGGAGGCACAGTATCGTCTTCGCCGGCTATAAAAGGCCAGAGAGAGAGAGAGAGAGAGGTCCGGTCGGCAATTTAGAGAGAGAAACAAAGAGACAGAGAAAGAGAGAATTGAGAAAAGAGAGAGAGAGAGACAGAGAGCCTTGGTCGCCGGCCGGAGTAGAGTTTGAAGCATCGCTGCCGCCCACACAGCCACCGGAGGCCACCCAGCCGTGCCGTCGACGGTGAGAGTCCCCCTGGGTCCCGACGCTCTGTTCTCCTCTGTTTTTCTACTCGGTTTGGCCAGGACTCGTGCCGGCCATTTCGCGCGAGTCCCGGCCCATATCGCCGTCCCCCGCCGTCTGTGTGTCACCATCGTAGATGAGGTGAGTCGCCGGAGCCGATCGGATCGCCGGAACAGATCAGAACTCCCTGTTTTTGGTCACGCCTCCCACCTGTTCGACAAAATGTCCAAAAGAGCTCGGTTTTTTGTTTTGGTCGCCGGCTGGCGAACGGTGGTCGGACGAGGACCTTGGTGGGAGGCGAGGCTTGGTGATGGTCCCAGGGGTCTAATTCGGGGGTGGCGCCGATTTAGGTCGGCCGGCGGACAGCCGATTTTGGTCTCACTGGCGTTCCCCCTTCGTGGATCTGTGAAATCGGGTCAGACCCAACCCGAATCAGCTGGTCCGACCCGGGTCAACGCCCGGGCCGGATCCGTTGACTCAGTTCGGTTTTGATCCGACCCGGGTCAACACCCGGGTCAGATCCGTTGACCCGAGTCGGACCGGTCTGACCCGACCCAGATTTATTATTTTATTTTATTTTATTTTAAAAAATAATAAAAATTTTAAAAAATAAAAAAAATTTAAAAAAAGGTTTTTCTTTTCCTTTTTTCTTTTCCGTTTTTTATTATTAAAAAAATAATAAAAAATTCAAAAAAAATTTCAATTTTTTTCCTTTCTTTCCTTATTCCGTTTTTTATCTCGATTTTTCTTTTTCCGAAAAAAAAATAATAAAAATTCGAAAAAAATTAATAAAAATAATAAAAAAAGTTTTCCTTTTCTTTTCTTATTTCGTTTTTTTTCTTTCCTTTCCGAAAAAAAAATCCAAATTTTTTTTTGCATGACTTATTTGAGTGTTTTAATTCTTCATAATTATGCATGTTGTGGTTTTATTTAAATTAGGTAAACCCGAAATCGCACGATAGTATGTTGTATATTTTTTTAACTACCGTAGTGTTGTTATTATGCATGTGTTTTCATACAGTTGCATGAACTGCCGTCTTTTGAATGTCATCTGGCTTAGCTAGGATTAGAACCCTAGGCTGCATGACTTGTTGTGTTCCTGACTGCTGATCATTTCTGATTATGCACTCGCTTGATCACCTCACATGTTAGGAGAAAGGTCCTAAAATCAATCCAAATTTCCTAATAAATGTTTTCAAAAAATGAACACGGTAAAATGGTACCGAAAGGGCATTAGTTATCCAACTAGTGTAACCGAGTCCCCGAATTCAGTTAATCTCTGGTTCGTAGGAGTAGGGTGATTCTCCCGTCACCCTATTTAGGTTTCTAATCGACCTACCCCAAATCGATTAGTGGCGACTCATACATGTAAATCACCCACATGTTAAAAAAACTTAAACCTTAAGTCGCGATATGGTATGGGCTTGGGAGAGCCCGAGTTAAGTCCTGAACCTAGACTTAGCACGTACCAGGCGAGCCTCTCTTGTTTTTCGCATGTTATTCAAAAAGGCTCGGGAGGTCGGTCGCGACAGCTAATAAAGGACCCAGGGTTATCTCACCCCAATGAAGTCATTGTCACTAACCACACTACATGGATGCTCATATGCTATTTAACTCCTTATATCAAATCTCCACTCAGATCCAGAAACTCAGGATCTTTCCTTACTCCTCTTACTCTGCAGGATCCATCCCCATTATACACGCAGATCTCCGTAACCAAAAGCATCCAAGGCTGCCATTAAATCTGTCAAAGCCACTTTGCACAAGCTTCTCTCATCCTTACCCTCAATTTGGGTCACCCAAACTTCTCCTCGAACATACTCATTTCTAATTGTGTTTGTAATCCGCTATTCAACGCGTCACTTATCCAATTAGCAAACATACTTTCCATGGACATCTATGCAAACCATCTAGTAAAGGCATACTCTCATTTCCGAGGAAATAATAATGCATTCTGGATGGTTGGTGGGTAAACTTCTCTACCACATACAATGTGATTGGGTCATTGTTCCCTCCAATGTGAGCTTGATGGCAATGCCGATTGCCTTTATACTTACAACCTGCCAAGCACCATAACTCTGCAATTGAAAATGTTTTTACACGTCACTATGGTAAGAGGCTGGGAGCGTGAATAGGAGGCTAGGTGGAGATAGAAGAAAGATTTCTCACCGTCAAGGACCCGATAATCGAGCAAATTCCAATGTAAACCATTATATTTGTTTGGCCACAGCGAGGAGCACAACAAAAGATCAGCGTCAATGCTACCGCTACTACTGACGCTGTATACAAAAGAAATGCTGCAAGAAGTGGAGCGCCACCAATGAGGAAGAACAAAAAGAAATGCGAAAACTGAGGAGATTAAGGTTTTGCATTACAGGAAAAGCTTTCTTTTCTGGCGGCACAACCAACCTGGTTGAATTGCTAATTCCCATATTTCCTCGACAGAATTAATTGAACGCTCTTCGGGAGCATGAAGAACTATTATTGTGGAGCCCACGATGCACAAAAGGCACCCCAACATCCCCATCCTCTGGAGTTTCTCGTTCAACATGAAATGCGCCAGGATAGCACTGTCAAAGTCACAACTATATCAGAGTTCATAACCATTACATCGGAGGATTCGACTCGAGTATAGCACGACGCATCTCGATAAACAGGATAATCCAGCAGCGAGCCAATTAAGAAGCGGCCTACCTGACAATGATACTCAATGCACCCAGCGGCGTCGCAAGCACGGCAGGGGCGTCAACGTAAGCCACAAAATTCGATATTTCGCCGACAGTCACTGCCACTGCCAAGATAAGAAAATAATCTCGAGATCAGAAGGCCAATATAGAAAGCAAAATCAAGCACGACTAGATACACGGGGCCACGAGGGGGCCAAAGCAGCTGGAGTCTACGCTACCAGCAAGAAGAGAAGCCGACTTACTCGTAGCCATGCCCAACCACCATAGCGGCTCCAACAATATTGGGTGTGGGTGTGCACGAGCGTGGGGGAGTGCTCCTGGTACCGCGTCGTGTTTGTCGAAATGACGAGCGCTGTTTTTGCTCGAACGTACACCAATAAACGGCGACGTCACACCGGAAAGCGAGGACGACACCGTCGTTTCCTGCTCTCTCTCTCTCTCTTTCTCTCTCTAATATTTTGTCCTCTCTCTCATTCTTACTCTCTGTTTTTTCTTCTTCTTTTCCTTTTAATTTCGCGAAGCCAAAAAAAGGGAGAAGGAAACAGTGATTGGGTCATTGATGATTCCTGAACACTTTTCGGAGAATCACAGGTACAAACCGTTTGTTTGACTGTCCAAACGATTCCAACTACTATCTGCGAAATGTCCATTTTTTTTTTGAATTTATATTTATATTCTCAATTTTAAATGATATAACCTAACTAATTATGGTCCGACTTGCTTGATCGAAATGAATCAATCAGAGGGGATAGAATGAACGGGAACAAGCAACGAGAAATCGGGAATGATCCACATTTGGTACTATGTTAGTTTAGCCGTAATGAGACGATCATTTATTTAGCTGTTGTCATGCCATAAATGTTCCTTCGTTTATATCGCTTTTGGTCCTTCATTTGTTTCTTTATTTCATTTCTTATCTTACACCAATTAGATTTGTCAAAGGCCCCGTTTGATTCAGCATTTAGAATGCTCATTTGGGCTCTAAAGTCCCTTGGCCAAATGCAAATAGCGTTTGGCAATTTTTTTGACTTACTTTGGGAGATGCAATTGCATTCCAAATGCTCCCTAAGGGACCTTTGGCCAATGCATCTTTGGAGTTGCTTTGAGAAGTTGTATTTTCGGAATGCACTCGCACTGTTCATGAACACTGTTCATGAACAGTAGACCGCGGCTCCGGCGGCCGCCCACGGCCGCCTGAGGGCTCGCCCGACCCCGGCGACCACCGCCTGGGGGTCGCGCGACCCCGGCGACCGCCGCCT